>NHOP01001466.1:0-10791 GCA_018697155.1 Pyramimonas parkeae | reverse complement strand
AAGTGGTCAAGGATCATGTCGCTCTGCAAACCCTTGGGCAACCTGATTTCATGGTGAATACGTTGGAAAGACGATGATTTCAGATGAACTGCCAGTCAGAGTGTTGTGTCACATCAACTTTGGACCAACAGGCGCCATGTTGCTTGCTCAGGCGAGTGGTATCATGGCTCACTTATTATAAGAAAAATAGCTAGCCTGTGTGGCCAGGAATAGCCCACATGACAAAATCTCCCATGCTGACACTCTTAGCCATCCTTCATGGGCCAAATTCATGCTGCTAAGCCATGAACTTGATGCTGGAACTGATTCAAAAGGATGAAAATGAACATGCATCCACCATTACTTGACAAGGTGGCATCAAAGTCCATGAGAAATTGCCGGAACTGAATGATGGTGATTCACAATCATATTGCTGCAACTATTATCGGGCTTTTCCCCCCCTCCTTGCAGTCTGACTCTAGCAATTACTTCCCGTACAAGGTTCTACCAGGTCATTCATTTTGTTCAATTTGTTTGCCGCTTCCGGTGTATACCTTGGCACCCCATGCACCTTTGGGACTTTGCTCGCGCCGCCCTTGACCATGCCTACAAGCTCGATGCTGTCGCTGCATCACTCAGAACCCCACAAAAATACCGCAAAATGTTTACAAACACACATTCCCTGATGCAGATCAGAACCCCTACTTTGCACACTGCAAACGCCAACTTCTTGCGAATCCACTACTAAACGTGAGAAGTTCTGTTGCAAGAACCTGTTCAAGATTAATCATGTATACAGTATCGTCAAAAGCTGAAAAATTTCAGCCGCACACCATCCCTGTATGCAGTGTCGTTGCTCTCCAAGCAGAGCAGAACATTTTTGAAAATCACGTGAATGCTGCACTTTAAGACATGGGCGAGACCATAACCTGTCCTATGCAAAACGCCGGGGACTGCCAAGCTTGAACGCGGTTGAGTTGCATTGAACGCACGCTAGCCTGATTCATTTGCCTGAACACTCTCATCCCTAAACATGTTCCTCATATGAAATTGCATAACTGTTACCGCTAGGCAGACAGTGTGCGCTGTGATGATGAAACAACTTTTTTTTGGCACACTTGATACGCCGCCACGCGCAGCATTTGGACCCTCTCCAGTGCATGCAGCATGTCCAGCTGAACATGCGAACCCACATTCCATTTGCTTGTGTGCAAATTGGTAGTGCCTTACAGGAGGAATGGCAACACTTTTTGCATGTCATCAATCTTTTGGGTTTCTTAAATCTGCAAAATTCACATTGTAGTATCTCTGCGGAAATATGCCAGCATGGGGAGTAGGCGATAACGATAACGATGGACAAACAAGTTTCTGTCAAGAACCAATGCCCAAAAGTTCTTTGTGTTTACATGATTGCTATATTTCAGCAGAGATCGACCGAGATGATAGCAAGACTGTAGCAACTTAGACAAGCTCCACTTGCGTGAAACCTTCAAGCAGGCGCTAATGACCGACTATGAATGAGTGCAATCGACGCGCAACAAGTTTCAAATGATTTGCAAAGATCAACAAACGCGTACAACAGAGATCAAAATAGCCACCTTATTGGATTCTGCACTGTCTGACACAGCATTTGTGCCACTTAGTGCATGAGATGCAAGGACTACATGTGCAGATGTGGAATGCCACAGTTGACTCAGTGCGCGTAGCTTCTCACAAAGAGCAGGGGTCATTTCCCAGCACGCACGTAGAAATGCCCTGTGCAATCAGCTGAAGGAATCACGACGAGCAGACCTGGCAAAACTCTCACAAACGTGCATGGATTTACTCAGAACAAAGTTCAGAAAAACCCATACATGGATACTCGTGTATATTCAAGATCAGCGTATGGTCAAACTGCACATAGTCAGCAGCATGGCACACAGGCAGCTGTGGTGTGAATGTGGCGCACAAGGTATCCTCAAGCATCTGGGATACGTTAAAGGACCGGATGTGCGCAGCTTTGTGCGAACCTGTTTCAGACTGCAAATGGTAATACCCTCCACAGACAACATTGTTAGCTACGGCAAATGTTTCATGGATTCCATTGCTGACTAGATTCAGCAATGAAACACCCATTTGCAGCAACATCCGCACAAACTACTACATGCCAAGGTATTCCGCAGACATTACTAGGCAAGAAACAAACCTCCACATGGGACTGCAACCTTTACTTTATGTCATGTTCAAGTTATTGACATTGATCTCGTTACCAGGCACGGATATCTCATTATGTGAAATATCACTGCAGCGAACTGTGAATTTGCAGCAACCTGGAATGCTGCTCCTGGATTCGATACACGGTGCATGAATCAGGTGGTGGCGGCTCACGTTATGCCAAAATGGCTGTTCAGTCACAACTTAACAGTTAGCGGAATCTTTGATTGGCAAAACAAAAAATCCTGGTTCGTGTAGAACTGCATTTCGCATACAATATAGAAATCTGCAGTTACAATACACTTGAGCGCCACACTCCCAATTGCGGGGCTGTTGGAGTACTCCAAGGCATCCAGTGCATTGCCTGCAACAAGGGTTTCCATGATAGAAAAATTCAATAGCCAGAATCTAAGGAAACAGTGATGTTGGCTGGCGACTGAATTGCATCAGGATAACAAAACCAACAAACGCCAATACACACACGTGCATTGCCAGGACTGCCTATCAATAGGACGGATTGAGCATGCCACCTTCGAGCGGCGGATTGCGTGTAGCAAAAATTTCCATGAATTTCTTCCAATCATGAAATTGTGAACTTTAAATCACATCTACTGAGCGCACAAAAGATCTACCGCATGAATATAAAACGAGATGGATATTCATCACAAAAATAGGTGCAAATAAATGATCATCCACTAAAAAGTGACCAAATGCAGTATTCATTGGGACAGAGGCAACTAGATTGTTGTTATATAGGATTCCAATCCGAATCATCAGAAAATGAAACTCACATCTACCAATCGCGTTATTGAAACAGACCACAGTGGCATGCACATTAATCCACACACAATAATCGATCACAGCCCCACAGGTGAATATTCCTCATATTCTCTTGTCCAAAGGTGCATCTTGGGGTCAGCGCGCCAAACCATCATTGTGTAACAAATTGACATATTGCGTTTGTCGTTGCATGAGTTCTCAAGTTTGATAAACCACTGCAAGCCCACCCCTATGGCTTCTGCAGATCTGCATCTCGATGGTACAATGGCCCGCGCTCAAGAGCCTTTAATTTGATGCACACCATGTGATTCCCATACTTGTGACCAATATACAATCATGTGCACTATACACGCTAATGGCACAGTTCTCCCGTAGCTCGCTGAGCCTCACTCTCTTTTTGCCTCTGACAAGTTCCACCACAAACTCACAATACCTAGTGCTCATGTGCTACACCACAGGCCCAGTACCTCAACTCTCACCGCATATGTAACGTGTGTGGTGTATATTTGATGTGCAAATGTCGTCACTGCCTGTCCAAAACCGCTGGATGTTCAAAACAGATGCATGTACTGCTAGCCAAAAGCGTAGCACCCTCAGAATGTAACCCGAGTTCGTAGTATTGTGTAGCGGGGTACCAAATCAAAAGATCCGAAACAATGCTTGAAAGTCAACCCATGTAGCCGATGAAAGTGCTGCAGTGAGTATGCAAAGTTCTTGGAACAACGTGTCCATTGAGGAGAAACAGACTCTGGAGCACTACGTTCGACATGCATCTCACTGACAGCTCACATGCATCAACTCAATCAGCTCCTTGCAATCAGAGACAGCTGCCCTCCTTTGCGACGATATTGCCTCTTATCATTTATCCTCTGCAGACAACTGATGCAACGTACAACCAGCTTTTCGCTGAACAAAAATCAATAGAAACCATGACAAGTGACACACGGCACAATGCCATTGCTGGTTTCAATGATTAATATTAATTAGTCTCGATGTGCCCAGGAACCACAAGACGTAGTGGTGGCTCGAAAAAGTGATTGCAATGATCACGTGCTAGCCAGTATGACAGTTTATGTAACGACGCTCGACGTTGATTTATCCTTACATGCCAGTCCTTGAACTCAAGACCTCGAGATAGTCATGCCGCCACCCTACCAGCCGCCATACCAATTCATCACTCCGGTAGAGGCCATGCCAGATGGCAGATCTTTTTGGTCTTGTTCAAACGTCCATCTTTGAGTTAGATTGTGTCAATGCTGCTAAAGTATTTGCACACTGGGACGTGATTCTTGCATAAAGGGTAGGGGTGGACACATTGGGTGATATTGACTGGAATCATGGGCATCGAGAGAATTTCTGAAGAAACAATCGCCCAGACATCTAAAAATCCCTATAGCTTTGAACCGATATTCCGATTGGGGATATGCAGATCATTGACAGCTGCAAGAAACATCATGAAAGCGCATCAACAGAACAGATAAGTGTAAAAAGCATCTTTCGACTGAACCTTGTTACTAGTGTATATTTTCCACAAACAAATCTATCCATGCGTGAAAGCGGACACTGACGCAAACAAAGTCTTGTGCATGTTTCTGTAGAAGTACACATAATTCAAAGAAAAGCAACGTACGAGTGAGAAAACCAACCGACATTTGAGTAGACTTACAAAACAAAAAACACACAAACGAGTTTGAGATATCTGCACAGCAACTACAGCATATGAAACAGCATTGTGCTTGCACAATGCTGTTTCATATGCTTTGTAAAAGGTTCATATAAATCGTAGCCCCAATCATCGATCAGTTACGTGTGTCAAATCCGTACATGTCATGCAACAACACCCAGACATTGTTGGAATTCTAACTTGGCACATTTCGACGAACAGCAAATTGATGCACACCGTATTCAAATCCAACATCGTGAGCTTGTGGCATTGCCATCTGCAACGCACACCTCAGACGTTCACTGCCATTTTAAATGATTCATACACCAAATTGTAAATGTTCCCATGTGGCTCTGCAGGGTCAACTCCAACTGACCATCAATTGCAAAAAATGTCAGAGTCCTACGCAAGGGTAATTCATTTCGCAATATGCATATCCACTTTAGGCCTTGGAAGGGCGGACACAGACAAAAGACTGGAACTCCTGGGTGCATCACATACTCAGGAAAAAAGTCGTTGTCTGAAGCATACAGTCAAGGCAGCCTTGCTCAGGGTGCAGCTCAAACATGCATCTACTGCCCTGGCTGTTTCCATCAAGAAAATTCGCACCAATTTTGTATCTCTGCTGCTACCAATGCTTGCGAGACTCGCAGTGTTTGCTTACTGTTGAGATTGTCAAGATGATGTTCCTGAAGCATCTATTTTGTGATTGCTTCCTGATTCCACTCCACCGTTCCAATCGCACAATTAGTGAGGCGCTTTAATAACTTTGTGCATATGCACGGGAGATGCTGAACTGTGACATGCATGACATGCATGACACCTTCTTCACACCGATATCTGCAAGATTCGCGAGTCTCGCAGTACCCAGGCCGTGGCCCATTGCACGAGTGACGCTTGTCTGTTTGCGAACATGAGTTCGAGTTGAGGTACAAGTCCTGCTGATTGGGCTAGAAACCGAGTGGAATCATACAAATGATCATGTCTATAATTGAGCCTTGAGGCCTGCCAGCCTGTAGCAGCTGAATGCGTGAAATCAGCATACATAACAGCAAACACTATCCAAAGCGAAAACACACAACAAAATCCCCACAAGAACTTCTGGTATGCTAGCAAGTACAAGCAACATAACCATACTCTTTGTCATATTGCCAGCGTTAAGCTGAATTCCTATATACATATTTGGACGCAACCCCTATCAGCTGAGTGGGATGGTATGACTTGAAATACAAAAGAAGGCATCCTTGGAGAGCAACACCACACATCCACAGTTCAGCACACATTCGCACATACACTACAGGTGCAAAATGGAAATCTACAGCTTCTCTTTATTTAATTCCACATAAACACCTGCAACCTGCAGCGCAAAGGCATGCGGCATGTAGCAACGGGTTGAGGGTATTGGAAGGGATGTCGATAGTGGAACTTCTTGTTGGTGCCAACCCCAAACGACGCCGTCGCCAAGTCGCAATGAATACGCCCACCTCCCCCGTCACCCACAGGCCTCGCAGCCCGCGCCTCTGGGAAGGTCCCAAACAGCTCTGCCCCCAAGAGCCACTATTCGGGATGCTTGATCAACCACTACTGGATATCATGGCGATGGTTTGAGCGATATAGGTAATCACTCGCTTACCCAAAATATCCCTTCACGGCCATGGCTCCCAGAATGGCACTTGCAAATTCATTCGCTGGGCCAGTCCTCCCCATGTCAGGTCTCAAATGCAGTCAAATGTAAAGCAATCTGATGCCTTACCAACTAGGCCATTGGACATGGCAAAAAGAAAAAAGCATAGCAGAGCATAGCGCCGAAAAGAAATTAGCTTTCGAGAAAATTCAAGTGTGTGTGGTTGCGTGATGACATATGTCCATTAAACCACTTTCTGTTATCTGTAGTACACGAAGCAGAAGCGCACATGCGTAGAAGATGTTTTATAATCAACATGCTAGCTCCACGTGAAGCATCCGGTTCGGATAAGAACTGCTACATAACAAACCACTTTACTTCGTTATTGCTCGCTGTCAATGTCGCAACCTAGTCTCGGAGCAGGTCGTGCGGGAAGCCCTTGCTTCGTTGCACTAGCAATCAGTGAATGATCAACATACCCTGTGGATGGATGCTGTAGGGCAAAGAGCTTGTAAGCTACAGGTAGGCTCCTGCGGGAGAGGCTAACTTTTACTCCTGTCATCTGCGTCACAGACAGACAGTGTGAGGCTTGAGAACATTGGAGCAGGAACATGATCATGATATCAGAATATGACAGCACAGTGCGTTCACATACGTCCTATTGTTTGCATGTTCATACAATACCATGAAATGAACGCAGTCTTTGTGATCCAAGATGATTTAGGCCGAAAGGCATGGATGCTTGAATCCACAAAATATTCTTGGTCAAATGTCAGCATACGAAAATGGTACCAACTGGAACACCACACAGTCGAGTCTGAGTATGGTACATTTGAACTTGCAAACATCAGCACACAGTGATCATTGATGTAGATCACCAGATACATTTCCTTGGATTTAGCGCTCAAAATCCATGTGTGTGTTTCGCTCGGTACATGGGTTATCAGGATTCTAGAGTCATTCTAGGATCCAAGAATGTTTCTGAAGTCAAGGAGTTGAGCACATCTTTCAACTGATATGCATTATTTGATGCTCAGAAGGCATGCCATCTGCCTGCAAATATCTAGGTATTGAACAGAGAACTACACCACAAATCAATCTAGTGAAGAAAGAATCTGTTAGTAACAAGTTTCCCAAATGAATAGCGATACAGCGTTGCTTTCCCATGTTGCGGTTACATGCAGGACGCGTACTGAATCATCTCAGGATCAAAGCGACGCTCTATTCAGTATTCTACATCTCAAAAACGGGGCTCAGCCCAACAAGAGTGCATGACGACTTCGGCAGTGCCGTGCTGCTGGGGCCGTGGCGCGGGGCTGAATCTGTAAACTAAGGGCCGCTGCGCACATTGAGTGCACAGTTGTGTACGCGCAAATTCGACATGCAAGAATGAGGCAGCTAAGTGGGTTCAGGAGAGATAGTTCGAGGTTGTGCTGTGATATGGAGGCGTGAAGCAATGCATATAGTGTGTGGTGCTCTGGTACAACGTGCTGCATCTGCTCACATCCAAGCTAAAAGCAGGGAAGAACATGAATCAAGGTATACCTCCGCTTATTGAGCAGACCTGCGCCAACATGAAGGCGCATTTCTGAATAAGGCCAAACCATCATCTTTGTAAAAGACACCCTGATGCTCAACGTGCATAATTCGTTCAATGTGTTACAATATGCCCTTGTTTACCATGGATATGCAATCCATGATATGCAAACCATGTAGTTCAGTACATGATGGAAAGGCACCGTCACCCACACTAAACCAGCAGAGATAGTGACTACTTGCAGATTACGTGCTCATGCTCACCAAATGGTGAAGGAGGATGATGCGACCTTAGACGGTCCTTGTTTTCAGAATGCTCGTAAGCTAAATCCTGTAGATCCACAGCCGACAATTTGCTGATGCTGTAGAATGACTGTTGATTCTTTGGACAATTTCCCTCCAATTCATGACATTGCCACCGAATTCCGGTGCAATCTTAACTTCCTGTCACAATTATGGCCTCGATACCAAATCATGTTGGTGAATTCTCTCAACATTGGATATGTACTTAAGCGTAAATACTTGCAAGGGAGTCACGTAGGACCCCGCCTGCTCAGGAACCTTGTTAGCGGCACAGCCCACATCACCACAGGCCATGTCTATGAGAGCATCAGGCACTGATGAAGGTGTGACTCTGTTCAAAATCTTATGTAAACCAATACAGAATGAGGATGAGGAAGCGCTTGTATGTCCGATGCGATAGACCGATACACTGGATGTATGCCCATCCTTGGACGCCAACACATGACAAGCATCGGAGAAGGGGTTGTTCATTATTCCACAACAGGCTCACATAACCGGATTTCAATTGGCTGACCACATTCAAATCTTGAATGACGTACTCGATGGGAGCTGCTATTCCGGCAGCTTTTTGTTCACACATTGTGTGGACAGCCTGCTACCTGCCTATAGCGACCGCGACATGAGATCCTCGATCACTATGCATGTTCATACTGTAGATGCTCGGATATCTTTGGGAATCAACATCGGCGATCCACCAGTACATGAGCTACGACACCCCGAGTCGCTTTCACCAGGTGTTCTCCCGTCATTTGGAAAGTGACAGCTTTCATCGACCGGAGGCTAGGTAACAATTCATCGCTTTAGGCTAGGTACAAATTGATCTTCCGCGCACATCGAATTACATTGGAGGTCCCAAAACGTTCATAAGAATTTCGGGAGCACCACGAAATTCACACGCTACCACGGCAATGTGGAATCGAGAATACATCGCTGCGGTGTTCGGGATATGACCCAGCGCAAAGCTCATTCGAGGCCCTGCATGCGAAATGGTGCGCTTGGTGACTACCAAGTTCCGCAGGCGGTATGCTTTGATTTGCGCTGGTGTCATGAAGAATGCTCGCAACAGCCTCAATATTTATCGATTGGGGTGGGGACGAGTTGGCTTAGCTTATCGATTCGGCGAGAGTCGGTAATCATCGTTGAAACGCTTCGGACACCCGAGATCCGGAGGAATTGAACATGTGAAGATTTACCCAGCCTTGATGCTGTCGATTCGTAGCCTAACCCCCGCTTGTCAGCAGCCAACCCGAGCAACCAACCACTCGCTGGCGTGTACCTACCCTACCTGCACCTGGCAACATGGACCACGAGGTGCGTTGTCAGTGATACTGCGAGATGAGACCAAATACATCATTGTGGCGATTATTTGAAACGTTGTATTAGGTGAAAGAATGTGCGTGATCTACGACATTTCGGAAGCTTCCTTGAAAATATGATGTGAATGGTCTACTTCTGAAGGCTCTTCTACTGACGGATGTTTCAGCCCGCATGTTGGATGGCAGGTGACATATGGAAGCTGGTTCAAGGTGGCTGATGAAGATCGTGACGGGCGTGTTACTGGCGTAGATGCGGTTAAGTTTTTTTCGCGATCTGGACTCTCCAAAGAGGACCTGGCGAAGGTGTGCTTGTCTAAACGCGTGTGGGGTCGACAATAGTTGGTGTCCGCAGGTTGTTGCTTCTGGACCGAACGCATGTGATGCAAGACGTACGCATTTGGATTTTAAATTCAGCATTGTAATGGCTCATGTTTGCTGACTGGTTTGATAATGTACGTCCACCAAAGATGTTTATGATTGTATACCTTAGTTGTACAACCTCCAAAGAGGATGAACACGTCTCAAGACCGGCTGTGTCTTCGGACGCTCATCAAATCCCTGTGACATTGCAACCTGCATTCATTTTTTCATCATGTTCTCAAGAATTTTGTGCGAAATGTTATTGAGTGGCTTTAACATCGAAATCAAGAGCACGAGCCGGTATGTACTAGTGCGTTACGCTCGAAATGCGTGCATAGGTAAGTCCCGAACTGTCCTTCACAACGCGATCCAATTTTGCGACCGTATTCGGCGTCATATATTAAAACAAGATTTAGACGTGCACGGAATATCAGTGCCTGTCTTCCCGACTTTCTGGATATTCAAGGCCAATTTGTGCGCTGTCCCTACGCGTATTGGTTCAAGGAACGCAGCGTCACGTCTCGTTGCCAACGTTGATCCACTGAACGGGTCGTCAGATGACACGCCTTCTTTACATGTTGCTACAGGAAGGCATTCTTTAGACGGCAGCACACGTGTCTTTTCCAGTGAAGAGACTCTTCCATCGTTCAAATTTTCCTGATTGTTGACCGGCTATATGAAAAATCGGAGTGTATGACCGGAATTTTTCCAGAGTTATTCGCCCCAAGATTTACACGTGTCTGATAAATATCGTCCTCCTTGTTATCGTGTTCACCTTGGCAAAGTTATTTTGTTGCCTTCCGCAAGCCATACGTGCAGCAAGACGTTACTGTTCGTCTGTTGAAATGCGCCTGATGAAAGAATCATTTTGGACGTTCAGAAGGTTCCATATTCTTAGAAATACGTGATATTAAGTTTAAACAATTCATCTGCGATATTGGTGTATCCCTTGAAAGGGAAATCTCCAACCGTCGTAGGTTTCTCTCGTCTTGCTGTGGTGTGCCTGTGTGAATCACAAAGATCAAGAGGCAGTTGTG
>NHOP01001465.1:0-10791 GCA_018697155.1 Pyramimonas parkeae | reverse complement strand
AGATGCGGGCGTAGTGAAGTTGTCTGCTGCGTACAAACTATAACACGCTCTCCACCTTATCATCGGCTTGCACGCCATCAAATGTTCCAGTCTCGGCGAAGCTGTTGCTCATCAACAAAGGAATGTCTTCGCCGTAACGCGCTTCTGCCAGCCTCCTCTTGCGTGCGAGAATGGCCAATATTACCAAGCCCGCGAAGCAAGACAGCATGAGGCCCGCACCAAAAAACTTGGCGGCGCGCATGCCATGGGCACCTGCACACTCCGATCACCAGACAAATAAGATGCCATTATGGCGGAGAGCTGTCTGTAGCGCTACCACCGGACGCTTATCGACAACTACGATAAGGTTTTCCTGTTTAAGGGAAATCTGCCTCAACTTTGGGGGATTCTACAATTAAGGATTCCCATTCTACAATTAAGGATTCCCATACCCCATATCCGTAAAACGACAGGGAATTTGGTCGGACAACGAACCATCTCGAAACCAGAAATAACCAAGGGGTGGAGTGCCAAAATGGCACACAAGATTCTGGTGAAAAGGCATGGGCTAGGTGTTGCGTCAAGAAAAAGCTGCTGGGAGCCCTTGCAAACCCTGATTGTGCAAACAAAAGCACTGGTATACAAGAATAGCCGAGCTCTCATACAAGTTCGGCTCGCGATTGAATCCCAAAAACAACCCTAGGCAACCGATGCTAGCTCCAAGGTGGTGTGTATCACATGTCCATTTAACATGATGTCCGTCTCTGGCAAAATCAATCTCATCGCTAATCTGTGCAGTAACTTGCACACAACTGAGATTTAACCATCTCACAAAAATTCCTGTGGATGCAACGAATGCCATTCATTTCCGTATCAATACAGGCTTGATTCCGTGCGGACCAATACAAAAAGATTCCCTTTCCCTTGTGGGTATATAGTCCAGTTCTACTTGGGTTCGTGGTGCAACAGGTGCTAAGGTCCTACACAAATACAATCCAGTCCTCGTGAAGAAGACTGCAGTGTTTCAGCATATGGCGCAAGTGGGCTGCTGGCTGACCTTGAAAAGCAAATGACTTGAGCCTCTTCGCTCTCGCCATAAGCTGGGAAAAAATTTGTGTGTGTGTGTGTGTGTGTGTGTGTGTGTGTAACATGCTCCTGCAGTGTTGGTGGATCAACAGCACACCTTTTGGAGAAATGGATCCTGCTAACCAAGGCAACACTGGGGAAGGAGGTGACGGGGGCCCCTCCGGGGTGCCTGCACATCACATAACCCCAACATTGTTTTTGTTCAGACGCAAGCATAGCCCTCAAAACTCTCACGCCTCAAGACAGTTGAGTTCTGTATATCTACTTGTGTGTGCACCATGTCACAAGCATAGGACCGGTGCCAGCAAGTCTGCCACAAACGAGAAACTTATCTTGCTCATACCCCTGTCTTCATCCTGATTGCATTGGTGATCTCAATGCAGCCAGTTTTTGAGAACTTGACGCTGTAGACACATACATCAGCTGCTCATGGTATAGCTGGTGAGAAGCAACTGCCCACATTAATAATTTATGACCACATGTCCAGGTGAATCGGGGACAACAGAAGCCTTCTGAATACGCTCAAATTACAGCAATGTTTGGTTCAACACCGCGGCCTGCCACTCTAGCACGCGCAATCATAATCTCTTGATTTCTTTTATACATGCGATTATCCCAACCTAAGGCAATCCATGGTACTTCAGCAGAAAACCTCTGCAGAGGTGATTGCTGCAAAGTTTACCGCTCACGTGATAAAACACACGAATAGCGCAAGGAATGATCGCGTTCTCTGGGTGCAAATGAAAAATTCAAGCAAACCTACCACTGGGCGCGGCTGCCAGCCCTTCCGGGTTGCAAACTGTTTGCCCACTAGCGGGGCAGTCCTGCCCTGGTTCGCGAATTTTGCAGTTCAAGCATAAACATGTGCCATTGGTGTACAGTAATGAAGATGGAGTCATCGAGGCTCCAGCACCACACCACTCGCTACACGTTCTCGCATCTAAAACGTTGAGGTCTTGGCAACTTTTGCCCGGGTCTGGGTAATCGTTATCCGTCCCTGCGTGAACTGTGAGAGCTGCACTAAGGCACGCAAATGCACAAGTTACTATACGTCGACTCATTTGTCCGTATTCGACAGCCCGCGACGACGAAGAATGAATGCAGCTTCTCGGAAACCCGGGTACTATTATGCACAACTTTGGGCTCGAGCCGCTAGTGTGTCACCCCAACGAAGCGGGTATCAGTGGTTTGGATGTAAAGCAACGCAGGTGCTGGTTTCTCAACGCGAAGTACGAGCTTTCCGATCACACACGGAACAGTCCGCATTTTTTTCTGGCAACCAAGGAGAGAACACGAAGCGCAATACGAGGTGAGGTTTAAATTAACAGTAAGTAGGGTAAAGTGCACGATCGCGGGGATTGGAAGGGCTGTAAACTCGCAACGGGATGGTACAAGGACGGGCTAAGCGATGGCTGTTCTGAACCTAAGGTGAGGACACGAAGCGCAAAACGAGGTGAGTTTTGGAACCAGGAGAAGTAGGGGGAAATGCGTAGTCGTGGGGGGGGGCGTGTAAGGGCTGTCACACGTGCGACAGGGTGTATGCTTCGAGGTGGGTGGGGTGTTTAAAATGACGAGCACAGCCATAGCTGATCTGCGATCCAGCTGTTTGTTCCCATAATATAGTGTCGGTAGTTTCATGCTATCAGCATCATTATGGTCACTACGAGTATCCTGATTGTCATTGCCATCAATATCATTATCACCAATATTTTCAGCATTATTTGCATCATTGTTATTGCTATGAGTATCACTTTGTGATCATCAACATCAATAACCGTAGTATTTATATTAATGTCATTATTATGATTGTACACAATATTATTACTATCAATGTCATAATGATGTGACATGATAGGAATATGACAACATTGATAGTAACCATCATCAGTTTAATGACTAATGATGATCATGATTTTGAAGAGCAGTTTTCTGAGTATTATCAATATCAATACCAGTATCGTTATCATCGTCATTATCATTTTCAGCAATGTTCATCGTTGGTATTACCATTGATATCATCACCTATGCAATCAATATGCCAATCATTCTTGCGGGCCTGATTCGCGGATGGGAAGTTTCCCCCTGATACACGTGAGCATGATCCATTCATAAACTTCACGGGGCATGATCCCAACATATACTTCGGACCAAAAGATGTGGACAGATGATGCAGGCGGATCCACCTAACGGATCCACCCCAAAGTAAAATGATGATCCGCCTTCCGAGTTCCCCATCATCATGATATCCCTTGGAGTTCGTACGATAAAGATGAATAGCAGGAAAAGAGACAGAAACTTGCATACCCGAAAACAAAAAAGGCCCGTCTATAATCGGGTGTCCCAATCAAGGTGGGGGTCACAAGCAAAAGTTGCGCGGAGACTGTCTTGCCATTCAGTTGATTGGAACGGGGTCTGATTTGTGGAAGGGCAATTCCACCGCTCATACCCTGCGAGAGCATAATTCCCTCATATGCTTCACTGGCCTATGAACAATGAAGGAAAAAATGACGAGAAGGTCAAGCGGATCTGGCACTAGTCCGTATAAGGAGAGGTGAAATGCGCATCCAACCTCATTTCAAATTGAGTATGAAAAGGGAAGCCCTTCTTTCCATACGAATGCACCTTTACGTTGGGATGATGAGATGCAGTCGAGGTGGCAAGCATCAGGTGTCATACTCGATTCTGTGTGGTGATCAAACTCAGGAGATTTTTTGTATAGATCAAGGCCAGGATGTATTTCCCATTCAGACAAAGGAAAAGGAGAAACAACCTTGCAGCCTGGCAGTGGTGAGGTCAAAGACTCTATGAGGTGTGGCCTAAAATCCACACGCGCTGTCTTTGTTCAGCAGTCACCAGGGCGGGAAAAGTTACGATAACAGTTCCAGAAAATTGATTTGGAGCAAGCCAAGCCGCTATCCGCGAATGTAATCGGAGTTGAGAATCTCTAATGTTCCGATTGTGGGTGAACCACCGTGATTTTTCGGTGCAACAATGTTTAACGTAAACATCCTTGATGCGGAAGCAAGTCCATTGTTTCACTTCTAATTCTGCATCCACGAAGATACATCATACGCACAATGTATGATACACAATGCACTGAAGAAAAGAGCCACCGAAAAATGATGTATTGAAACCAGGTAGTCTGAGATTACTATGTCTCGCAAGCCTGCATGGCCAATGATGAGGCATACTTGGCAACCTGTGCACACAAGTGGTTTACGAACGGAATGGGCTAATCTCCACGATATAACACATTCAACGTTTAGGGGTCTCAAACACAGCGATCAATGATATCCAGTAATTTGCTGTGGTCAGGATCAAATTTATCACACATGGAAGAAAAACACTGAACATCTATGACGTAAAGACCTCAGCCTGTGCCTTGCATGTCAGTGGCTGATTCAACGCGCCACATAATGTTCTCCATGGCCACTGTGCTTAAATAGTCATCACACTAATCAAACCAAAAACAATTCAAACAATCACACAGTTCCACAGGCTGATGTAAGAGTGAAGCAGGGGATATGAAATTTTGTCCCGAACAAGCAACAATCATGAAGCATGCATCGAGATGCTACCTCAGATGAAAGTTACTCAGCACGGAAGAACCTCTCAAACAACTACAACTGTAATTTAATTGAAACCCTGTATATGTGACGCTAACCGATGCATCAGCAAAATGTCTGCATACAATTCACAAGATTGGTGTCACCTGAATTCATGGGAGCATTGCGAAACCACGAGAAGGTGATATAAATGACTGAAACGGATTCAAACAACAAGGAAACTAGCAATTTAAAATATATGCGATACTCAAGTATCCCATATATTCACCAGGACAGAACGCGCACTCACTGGGATGCGAGCCATGCTCCATAGCTCCGCCACTTACATGTTTAACTTTGTTTTCCCGGGCCACATACACACTCTTCAGAGCACAGCGTGGAATCCAGGAGACATTTCCCCTTAACCTACATCATCGCTTGCTGATCCTTGCACGCGCATATGCAAGATAATGAATTGTGTGCACTTTGTTCCTGTGGGACAGCGATACTTAAGCTCTGGTCCCTGAAAATAAATTCTTGAATAATCCATACATCAAAGCTTCCACATAAGTTAGCCTTCAATATCTAAAGTATGTTCATGGTTGTATTGGAAGTGTTCTCGACGCAATATTCATGCACATATACATGCACCCTGCCCGGTGGGTGAAACCCCACACGAGTAGTGTGGAATATCCATCTCCATACCATTAAAGGATGAGCCCGACAAGAATCGCGTCGGGACATATGAACATGACATGGATCACGGAATACAAGACGAAAGATCTCGTGGTCCCCATGTTTGTCATTTGCCTGTACGCGCCAGGGGAATCTATGCAGCAAAGTATGTATTTTCTGAAAAGTATCCTCGGCATAATTAGCAATAACGCTCCATCATTTTTTGGCTCATGAGCATAGCAGGAAAAAGCAATCTTCTATGGACACACTTGCAAGGTTTGTGAGCAAGAATGATGTTTCAAGGCTAACCTTAACCTCGTGTTCGACTCGCATCCTCACCACCACAATACTGGTTTACTGGGTCTACCTTATACTATGGTGAACACTGGCATCCCCACTTACCAAAGCTACTGAAAATTGCAGTGTGCTCAAGCGCCAGCTAGCTCGTCAATGCGACTGTGATGGTCAATGATATTGTATAAGGAAAAACATAAAAAACACATCAATTTGAAGATACAGAAACAAAATCATCCATGCGTTTCCTTTTTCTCATGTGTCTTTGCATATATAAACACACATGAATCACATATATATAAACATGGGTCTTCACATATATGAGCGCACATGAATCACATATGTACATACATCTGCAGTTACAAGACTTGAGTGTGTAGAATCGAACCATGGTCATAGTTCCACGTTCATGGAACGCGGCGTCCATGTATCGATTCGATACCAGACACACGCGCTTGAGGTGCCAGTAATCCTGTTCCACAAAGACTCCACTCAAACAGACATCCATCACATGGTCGTAAGGACCAACGACTCCTTCCATGTTCACAACTCGTGTCATAGAAATATATGCTCAAGTTGAGTTGCCTTGACTCCAACTTGCTAAATTAATTATTATCCTCAGGCGTCTTTTACTAGCCAACAGCAGCGGATATCAAATTTGATGAAATAGCTGCAGACGACAGGTCATACAGCCAGACGTTCGTTGGTGAAACGAAAAAACCTTCATTTTTGTTACGTATACACTGTTTCAACATTATGTTGCGCTTTCACAAGAGAGATTTGCATGGAGCTTACCGGGTGGATTGAAGCACGTGGTCTGGCCGTCTTTAGGGCACTCCTGGCCCTTAGAGCGCAGAGGACAATTCTGGCATGTGCAAGTATTGCCGTTGAAAAATATTGATGTGGGCATCAATGATGCACCCCCACCACACCAGTCATTGCACGTCTTCGAATCATACACATGCAGCTCTTCACAACTTGCTCCACCAGATACCTGACCTTCGGCATGCAAAATAATATCATAGCATAGTGCCATGAGCATAAATAATCTCCGAAAATATATTTCCGCCATCGAACGATTGTATGTTCCTAAGAGACTGGCAAAGAGTATGAACTCAAATAGATCTCAGCTCACAAGCTGCATCCTTTATCACATGTCCATCGCAAGAGCCAGGTGATGTACACAAATGCTCGGTTCGGAACCAGTTCATTTCATTCTTGATCAGTTTTCCTAAATGTACCGGGCTCTAAATTTTATTTGGACGAATGTGGGGAAGATGGAATGTGAGAAGGGGCTACTTCGCGCGAGTGTCCCGCTCATGCGGCGAGCTGTTGATCTGTTACACCAGCCGAGGCGTCACGCGTTTTTGAATGGGGAGGTTACAAGAACAGCGCCCCATTGGATTGTACGAACGATCGATAGCTGTGAAAGTTAATGATCTGGTAGGGTGATCGACCGACCTGACATGAAAATTGCCACAGCGCAGGTATTGTCAGATTCGCAAACACTGCAAAACGGCCTTTGATCACCGCATTGGCTCAGCACCCACTATGGTGGTGATCACTCAAGTCTGAAAAGCCACCAAAAGCAGTGATACAAATGGTGCTCCTTTGTGGGATACATTGGATTGCACAAATGATTAGGTTTGTGACGGTTGATCCCGTACCGATTAACTCTGGAGATCTACCGACGTTACAGATGAATGGTCACCAGAATGTTGGGATCCTCAAATACCATTGGACAACCGTATTGGCATCTCACCTACTATAGCGGTGATCAACATAGCCTGTAGGCCACCAAGTGAGGCTTCAGATCCGGGGAAACTCACGAACGAAAAAACACCCCATTTTGGTATGAAACATCTTGTAAGAGGATGTGAGATTCATTGTCCATGGGTTGCTCTCAATCCCAAAATATCGATAACATTGGCCATGAGAAATTACACGACTAGGCCCGTAGAGCGATTTAGGAAGTCATGTCACTTCACATTTATTCACAAATCAACGTAAGGAAGCCATGCTCTAAACCAAGGGAAGATCATGATATTCATTGTGAATACTAGTACTTGGAATGTTATTGCTGCCGTAATGAAGATTGTGAATATCGTCACTATCATCGTCACAGTTGTTCATAGCAAACAAACCTACTGGATTGTATGTTCTGACGATCGGTGTCGTCTTGTCCCATCATGGGCGTTTGTCGCTAGGAGAACCCTGCTGGTATCACCTTTCGTCGACCTTCGAGCGCGATGTCAGAGTTGCATCTACAGAACTCGTCGCTCTTCTCTGTTCAGGGAAAGACTGCCCTCGTTACGGGTGTGTGCTCCGTTGTTGCCATTGGTGGCATTGTCAATACGAGTTCATGTCCGTCCCGTTCCCTGATGCGGGACGTTTGCTGATATGAAAGAATTGGACAATGTGATTAGCGAAGGAGTAACATGATTTTGAATACATTTTGATAATTGGTTGGGACAGGGAATCGTGTCAGGTATTCCTGATTCCTTGTACGGCATACTCAAGTGCGGCAGTATCAACATAATAGTTAGAATGTTTCAGAGGTGAAAATTGAAGAGCACATATTCCCAAATTTTGACATATGATATCAGAGGGTGGTCAAGTTTTATACAGCTGTCATTTGCAGTACCATGTCATACTGATTGCGGGTATAATCACTCATCTTACGAAGATGACCCGCCAGCCACAGTGGCATTTGATAAATGATTGGATAGGCTGTTCCTAACCATGTTGGAGCTCGAATCGAAACAGCGCCAAAGTCCTATGAATTTGCGACGGAATAATGGAATAATGCGAACATGCTAGGTTTGCTTAGGAATCATTCATCAAATCAAGCTACCTCGTGTATCGTAATGAGATGAAATTGGACACAAATTGCGGTTTTTTCGAACGATGGGATGATGCTTGCATGGTTCACGAAATGGATGCCAGCACTCAAAATCCAGATTTCAGGTTCTACGAAACAGGTCCTATGCACTGGGTCACTAGACATGGTCGGCCAACTCTCTTGTAGCGGGTGTCAGTAGGAAGCATTTGAGGCAGATGTGTGTGTACTGGACATCTGCCAAAATTGACATGCATTTTGTCAATTTCTAAACGAATTGCCGCAAAGTGAATTGGATGGGTTTAGTTGTTCAAGAAAATGTCCTATTCATATCCATTCCAAGCTTGCTCACAAGCCAACTTACAGGTACTCTCATGAAATATTCAGTGACACTGTTCTCCCCCCATTCCTGCACCTACAGGGGCATCGTTTGGGGCATGCAGTCGCAGCAGCCATCCGATAGTAATCGAAAAGTTCCTTCATATTGACATGAAGCCACCTGATCCTCAGGATTTTGAAATCGTGGCTGTGATCCTCAGGATTACACCAGCCTTTTTTTGTTCATTTTTCAGTGAGCTTATGAGTGGTTTCTGAACGTGCCCACGGTCTGTTGCGGTTTAATTTGATTCATTTTGCTTCCCTTTTGTGCAGTACGTATATCGGACTCGAGAGTTGATAACATCACTTTCCCAGATGTCCTACCAACAGACGGTGTGCCAAAAGGAATGCTGTCGCATGCCGATCTCTGTAGCAACGCACAATTGAAGTTGTGCACTGGAACAAGCACTCGCAACTGAACCAGCATCGAGCGTTGAGTGCTTTGCCAATTGCTGCAGGCGGAAGTCGAGGCATAGGTCTTGCCATTGCACGTGGGCTTGTAGCTAATGGAGCAACTGTGTTCCTCACTGCGCGCACAGCTAAGGACTGCCAAGCAGCCGCAGAGGAGCTATGTCAGGTGACAATTTTTGGGGTTCTTGTAGCTCTCACAAGTCTGGCTATAAGGCCTGTAGAATGTGTCAAGCTCTACAAAACTGCGTAACGCCTCGTCCACTGCAGGCAATCTTCAATGATCTCTGAAGCAAGTTATCTAGCGGGCCTCAAACTTGGGTCTCTGGCACAAGTTTCCACATTGTAACGCCACTAGATTTACACAGTTTATTGTTCGGGCACATGACATGATTCAAAAGTTGTGAATGCGGAAATGCGGAAACTCGGTTGTTCTGCCTCTATCTCGGACCATAACTGGTATAAAGGCATTCTAAGGTGTGACATGATGTTGATATACATGTCGAAGCGTATAGTGAATGTGTATTTGTTCTGAAGTAATCTGCCCTACATTTTTCTAGGCTCGGGGGTTCAGCTGTATGCTGGCCAGCCAGCCATTTCAAGAAATGCAATTGTTGAAGGCATGGCTGCGAAGAATACCAGATACATTATGCAGAGGAACCATTCGATTTTTAGAACAGTTAGTGCGTACACCCATTTATGAAATTTGCAAGTTCTCAAGATCAGTGCATGAGATGACAGCCAACAGCGCTGGAAGGCAAGCAATCCACTGTTGGGGACGGATTCGAATCGTTAAACCCAGGCTTAAGGGATAAGCGCACTTCATGTGTTCTTTTGGATGTCTACATTGGTGTAAGCGGCGCCTGTCATCCTATGTGAGCAAGAAATATGCAACATGCCTTTGGTATATTTATGAACAGCCTTCACAGTTAAAAAACAAAAAGAATGCATGACCATCGTCATGCACTCAATTGTTTACCTGCAAAGGATTATCTGATAATTCCAATACTCAACGGCTAAATGCAGACGCTCTTCCCTTCTTGCGCATGAGGCCTTGACCTCACAATTAACCATCCATGCAGTCTCCCTGATAGCCTGTTACATCTATGTGACAATGTAAATATATAGGCATTCACACTGGGGCAGTTGGTGCTTCGGGTTGAGCTCTTGTCATAGCAATGTGCACGAGATCTCCAAACATGTGATGATCAGCAACGTAGCCTTGTCCAGTCTAATACAAACTATTGTCTGACTTGCCAGGTTTAATGCGCGCACGGCCAATCGGCTACACAAACATGCAGCGAACTACACTGTTCAGTTGTACACTTTTCAATTTACAGCGACAGAGTACATTGCGGCAGAAGCCAGGACACTGTCGATGCGCATACTCAGAGACGACTCGTCTTGCAGATAGATACGCTCTTGCATCACGGAATCGATTCCACTTCAATTATCAATCGGTGCAAAGAGGTGGCACCACTTCAGCAACGGCTGCGCACCGACATTGTAGCGGGCGGTTTAGGGTGGTGCTCCTCCATTTTCAACAGGCTGGCTTTCCCATGCCAATGACATGGAGCGACGATTTAG
>NHOP01001464.1:0-10794 GCA_018697155.1 Pyramimonas parkeae | reverse complement strand
GCTCATGTCGGGGCTCGAACATTGGACATCCAGCATAGGAGTCGTCGCCCTTACCAACCAGGCCATCCGACATGGCGGTTGACTCATATTGCGCACTTGCCCACCTCATATAATGTGTTGAGAAACTTGGAGGCTGGACGCGATACAGAATGCGTACACGTCTGCGGACGAGACAGTGTACGAACTTCTGGTGCCAATCGACAAGCCCGGCCTGCTCAAGCAGGCGTGCTCCGTGTTTGCCGAGTTTGCCACCAAGGTTGTCATCGCAGATGCTGACCTGGAGCGCGAGCGGGGAGCCGTGCTGGAGGAGTGGCGGCAGGTGCGTGTCAGCTCTCTCATGTCTAATTGTTACATTATGGCAGTGCCACTGTGTGATTTGACCTGGCAACCAGAGTCGCCTTACGCTTATTACCTGTTCCTATATATCGTTCGTGGTACGCGTAGTTCATATTGATAGCTGATTTCAGAAAAAGAATAATATGGCCTGCCGGGTTTTGTTCGCTTCGAAAAGTGTGTTGTAATTGTTGCAGGAAGGCAGTACCAAGTGTGGATCTGTCAATATATGCCTTGATTTGTAACATTTGTGGCGCATTTTTTCTAGCAGTGTTTTCAAGAATTGGATTTTGCACTTGAACATGCTTGATGTAGCTTCCAGGCCATGCGGTAGAGTGTATATGCGAATACGTGTACATGATATATGAATCAGCTTAAGAGTCCTCTGTTGAGTATTGTGTCTGAGCGTCATGTCAAGACTAGAAGCAGTCTGATGTTGTTCAGAACAAGCGACGCACTCGTGCAGTCTGCTTAGGCGCCCTGCCCCATGGTGTGTGGGCTGCTGCTGCCCATGATATGTGAGTTCAGGGCCGGACCTCTGGCGGGCGGGCGGCGGAGGCACACTGGAAACTCATTCTTGAAGGCTCCCAGTACGCCGACCGGCTGCCAATTGGACTGGAATCGGTGCGCGAGTCGCACCACACCACCTCAACTTGAAAATTTGATTATATTCCCTGAGTTTCGACTATTTGTTATTCACATTCTTGAATGATTGTTGGAAAGCATCTTTGACAGTGCACGGGTCTCGGAGGGCTTACTCCTTGCTAACCTGATTGCTGATGGTACGTGTTTGACATTCGCAAATACTTTGAATACAGGATCTAGATGTGATTTTGGCTGCTGTTTTGTTCTCCTGAATACCCCGATAGTATATGTTGAGCGCGCGCCGGATGGCAGCAGTTGTCCATTATATTCATACATGATATCGTTATCATCGTTATCCATGTCCAATTTGCAAGTTGATTGCCTCAGCAGGGGTCCGTCATCGAGCATATTCACTGAAAGGTCAACTACAGTTCACAAGTGGCCTTTCTGTTTGCAAAATAACTACCACAGACATGGACTTATTTCATCAATACAGTGTGCATGATTTCAACAACCACAGCAATTTATCCATATGGACAAGCTTGGTCGGCTTGAAAGTGCAAGATTCTTGCCAATCGATTTATATCAACAATTTATCTGAACTGGCATGTCCACTTTGCTGTTTTGGGTTTGCGAATCTGAGAGAGTTTTATGGACGCTGGCCTTGGAGCTGTCGAATCTAGAAAACCTCTGCTCGATCATACGCCTCTGTTTATGTTGATTATCCACAATTGTCTGACTCAGGTGATTCGCCACGCGCCCGCGTCTGTGGTGCGCGGTTTCTACACCAAATGGTACCGCCCCGAGAACATGTGTGCTGTAGTAGTGAGTTCCCGAGCATCCTTCCCGCTGCCCTCACACGTTTCATCAGATCCTTAATTTTCTTTGTTTGCCGAACGCCGCACGAAGCCGCCATTTGTAGATAAACACAGCTGCATCTGATTTTTCTAAATATGACGTCAGCAGTGCTTCACTTGCACTTGGGCTTGTGTTTGCGCTTAAACTGCCTCGTCATCTGCCGCGTCCCTCGTCATCCGTTTCACCATTTCTTGGCTCCAAACTGATCAAGTGTGGAACGCGTGACCTGTACTGAGCCCACTGCAATCCAACAACACCTCCGCTACAGCATTAAGCGATCCTACTTGAAATGCACTTGCGTTGTAGTTTTCCACAGCAACAGTTCAATGCCACTCGCGTGCGGCGGTTGGCATTGTGCGGGATCAGGTTGGAGATTTCCCGGATGCGGACGACGTCGTGCAGATGCTGCAAGAGACGCTGGCGCTGTGTGCTGTGCCCACGGACGCGCCCCCGGTGGCGCCTCCCCTGCCCGCATTCGATTTCTCACCACACACAGCGCCGCGGTACCTGGCCTGGGTGGATAATGAGACTCTTCAAAGTATCGTCTACGTCAGCTTTAAGGTACCTCCAAGGTCCAAACATATTGTGTCTTCGTTGGTGCCAGATGTCTTGTAGCCCCACGGTCATCGGTTCTATCCCCAGCAAGGGAGGCTCCTGCCTGGGTGGGGGATGCCATTGGTGAAGTCTGGCCGGCGTGCTACCCCGAAACGCTAGTGATCATGCCTATTCCCATCAGACGGTCCTGATATCTAGCTGTTTCTTGAATATAGGCTTCTACTTTTTGTACGGCCATCAGACTCGCAATGTAGCTTGCGCGATCTTAACATTCTGTGTACTTGTATGCACGCAGCGGCCTTGCCATTTTAATGTATTTCCCATGCACACTATTTTTCCCTGTGAGGCTGATGTGCGCAGGCTTTTCACAAACTAATTTACCTTGGATTGAGTTTCTTTGCACAAAGAATCAGCGATTCTAAGAGCTCGCCCGTCTTGGTGCACAGCAATCCAACGCAATCACGTCTATGTACATGTGTTGGTCTAACTGAGAACGCGGGCGCTGGTTGAAGCAGCACCCGAAGATTGTACTGGACACGCCTGCGCAGTACCGGTTGCACCTCGTGGGGGAGATATTCTGCATTGCCTTGAACAACCGCTTCTTTAAGATTTCGCGGCGCAGCGACCCGCCTTTCTACAACGCCGGCACCCAGTCGGAGGAACTCGCCCGGCCCGTGCAGGTATCTGACTTGTTGTTATGCATGCTCCATGAGCGCCTCGGATGAGCCGGAGATTTCTTGAACGTGGATTGGACCACAAGGTTTGGATGACACAATGCTCTACACATGTTGTGATCAATTGTGAAACATGGCGTGTTGAAGCCTTTTTGTTTTTGGGTGACGACATTTTCCAGAGCTCTCTCCTCAATGCCTCCTGCCCAGAAGGCTGCACGCTTCGCGCACTGGAGGCGTTGCTCTTGGTGCGACTGTGCACCCAATCTCTTTCAGCGTACAGTTTGCATGTTGAGAGTGTATCCGAAACTTTGCTAATATTATTATCCTTAGTCGTGTTGCTGCTGATGTTTTCCCAAACTTGTGCGCAGCCTGGTAGACCATACGGTGATCAGACTGTGCCAAACCATCAGAGTCAGGATGGTTTGCTGCACTCATTCACGGCATGGATGCTCAGAGACATTTTTCTGAAAGGGGATGCGCGGACTCTGATTGGTTCTTGATGCCAGGAGGTGGCTCGTGTGCGTATGTATGGATTCTCGGAGCGCGAGCTGCGCATTGCAAGGGCGCGCCTACTTTCCGACCTTGAGACCAATTATTTGGAGCGTGATCAATCTTACTCCACAGACTTAAGGGATGAGTACGTTCGACATTTCCTGTTGGGAGAGTTTGTGGCAGGGCAGGAGTATGAGGCGCGTCTTGCGAGAACTCTACTGCCAACAATTGAGTCCCACGAGATCACTGCATTTGCCAGCAGGTGTGCATATTCCGCACTGTACCATTGTGTGCACGCCGTGCATGTTTGGTTTCAAACTGATGATGTGTCATCACTGAAATGTTTATTGTACATGCAGTTGTCTTCCTTTGATGGTGATCCATGATTCGTGTGCGAGAGTGTGCGCACGCGATTCCAACTTGACTACGTTCTAGGAGTTTCGCACATAGGCATATGTGGGCCCTCTCCGTCAACGGCCAATCATTGATGATGTGTACTGCAAGTGCGCAAGCTTTGCTTTTGCGCTCTTCCAGGTACCTCCCCGAGTGTAGCTGTGTTGTGAAGACCATAGAGCACCGCCAAAGAGTGACGGATGTGGAGCTTAAAGCAAAGGTGGAGCAAGTGCAGCAGTGGGAGGCTGCGGGGAAGATACCCAAGTGGGAGGAGGGCGAGGTGCCCGACACTCTGATCCCAAACAGCGCCATGCCTGAGGGCGTTGCGCCTGTGAGCACCAGAAAGTGGGAGGCGCTCGGTTCCACCCAGGCGAGTGCGCTTCTTCGTTGTTGAGCCATTCCCTGTGATATTGGTAGTGATCACAGTGACGAGCAAACCACGCAACTTCTTCAACCAGAATCAAATGCAAGAATTTCCCGAAGCTTCCTATAGGACAACCACGAGAGAGGTAAGGTACGTTTCAGCGATGTTTCATAACACTATGAGCATACCACCTCCCAAAATCAATCCATCATCCGGACAATGATGACAGCGTCTGTTCACGCGAATGGAGAAATACACTGCATTACATGTTATTGATGCCTGGGCTGTTGCAGACTTGCGCCCATGCTATCCCTGAAAGACCCAAATGACTGAGACATCATGCATACTGCATACATGATGAGTCGCAAGCACGAACCTATCCACGTTTCTTGTGCACAAGTCTTTAAGAAACTATGGATTAGTCTTTAAGCAATTGATTTTGCGAGGGAGATTGTGGTTGGAATCTTCTTTCAGGTGGTCTTTCCCAATGGACTGAAGGTGGTGTACAAGTGTACGGATTTCCTGGACGATCAAGTGCGAATTTTCCGGGGCCTGTTGTTGATACATCGCAGTTGTATAGACAATCCTCAGTCTGCCTGCATAAGTACGTGTTAAAGTTATTAATTGTGCAATATGATTTGGACCATTGTACACATGCTGACACGTTGTGGCATTTTCACGGTCGTGCCACAGCATATCCAAAAAACAATGAATAAATCAAAAAGTTGCAACAGTAGCAACAATGAAAACACTCACACACACATACAAATTATAAGGAACACCAATTATCTTGTGGGTTGTTAAGGCGAAGTATTGTCACTCGCTTTTTGAAGATGACCCACCAAGACAGCATGGCCTTTGATAAATCATCGGCCGAGGAGGTGCCTATTCATGGTGAATGTATAGGCGATTGGCAATATCACTGCCTAACCCTGAGTCGAACTGCCCAGCCAGCATGGCCTGTGATAAATCATCGGCCGAGGAGGTACCTGTCCATGCTGGTGCTTGAACTCGAGCAAGCCGCGTATCAATCCGATGCCCGACAAAATAGGCCACTGACCGTGGTCCATGCATCCTCAAAGATCAATGCGCAGCTACATGCGTAGCCAATATTCTTCGCAATATTTTGGTTCAATGAAAATTTGTGGGTGCAGATTCTGGTCTCTGGGTTTGCACATGGAGGTCTATCAGAGGTGCCACAGAAGGATTACAACTCTGCCTCTTGTGCGATGCTGCTGGTCAATGAGGTGAGGGTGGGTCACATATCACGCATGGTTGCAAGTTTCATCAAATTTCATGCATGTGTATGGTTGTCGACATTATTTCCGTCTATCAGGATGTCTTGAAATTTGGATGATGCATGCGATGTGCTTGTCGAGTACATGCTTGTGCCATGTTGTGTGCGAGGAATGTTTGTTGATGGCATGTTGGAAATTCATCCACATGGCAGATTGGCGTATTTGGGTTCAAGCCTGAGCTGATATCCGACATCCTTGCCGGGAAAAGGTGCACAATATCTGCCCAAATGAACGCCTACCGGCGTGGTTTCTCGGGAGAGCAGTCCCCCACAGACCTGGAAAGTGCCTTGCAGCTCATCTTCTTGCTGTTTACAAACAAAGTAACTCCGTTGCCAGAGGATCTGAAGGTATTTTGTAGGCATTGATATTTGCTTGGTAAATTTTTGTTCAAGGTATCCCCGTTGCCAAGCCAGGATACATAAGACTTAAGCCATCCAAATTGAGTGATTGCTCAATGGAATGAATGTGAATTAGTCTACCATGAATGAATGGGAATCAACAACACCAGTCATTTCCGCATAGCGTGGAGCCCTGGATGGCATATGATTTCGCCACCAAGAATGTTCCTGGTTGTCGTCGCACGCGCTTTTGATGCAGCTGACATCTTTGAGTCGGCATTGTACAGGTCGTTATGAGCATGACCGCCGAGGCCATTCGTGGGCAGTTGCGGGATCCCAACACTGCCTTCTCCCACCGCGTGCGCTACGTGAACTATGGGGGCTGCTATTACTTCAAGCCAATGACGGCAAAAGAGTTCCTGCGAATCAGCGTCCCCAAAGCAGTGGACCTCTTCAACCAAAGTTTCCACAATCCTGCAGAGTTTACCATTATCATGGTATCGTCAAAATGCACAGCTTTGATATGATTCGCCGGTGCATGTCACTCTGCCCTGCTTTATTTGTTCCTAGATGCGGGACCCCTTGTGCGCATCTTAGGCATCACTGGATAAAATGTATGCTTGCTGGAATGAATGGAAATGTATACATGAGACAGCCTTGGAGGAAAGATGATGCCTTTTGTAGTCATCTGCTGAACTCTGTCAGTGGTCCTAGTGTTTTCATGCAAACAAAGGTATGACAGTATTTCTTGCTGCACCGGGTCACAGGTCGGGGCAGTGAATTCTTCAACAGCAATCCCACTAATTGAAAAGTATTTGGGGGGCATACCAGCACAAAAAGAACCTGAACCCAAAGATCCCAAGTTGATCACTGCCTTGCCATTCAGTTTCCCAAAGAATGTGGTGTCTGAGGAGGTATCGTGAACTTTCAAAATCCAAACAGCACTTTGGAACCATTTGTAATTCGGGGTTTACACTCATGCTCTCTTCACGTGCTTGGATGCTAGGATTTCATGTGTAGTATGTGAAATTATCTGAAATTGTAGTAGAAGCACCATTGTCGCTATGATTTTCAGGTACATTCTACACACGTGGAATGCCGCAATTGTTTTTTGATGTTCTGCATGTTGATGACAGGCTAGATGTTCTATTCATGTAAAAGGAAAATGGTTGCTGTCCCGCGCGTATCGCAGGACACTGAATACTTTTTTTTGGATATTGATTTTCAACACGCATGATCAAATGCGACTTCAGGTGCGAGCGCCAATGATAGAGAACATCAATTCGACTCAAATAACATTTCCAGTGGAGCTTGCTTCCGCAAAAGATATTGGTTGCATGGCGGAGGTGCACTGGATTTCTCTAGCCACTAGGGTGCTAGAGTCTCGACTCCTCAGCCTGCTTCGATTCAAGTACGGAGAGGTGTATTCTGTTTCGGTACGTTCCTCATGTTGCCACATGTTGATGAGTTTTTGTGCTATCAGTTGGGTTATTTCATCAATATCAAGCAATAGATGCTCTTGGCATGTTGCAATCAGATTTGGTTTTGGATTTTAGTCGCGCATTCTTCGTGCAGACCGTGTCGCGAACGGATATTATGCCGTTTTGAGGTACTTTCAGCATCTGTCAAGCACAGTTAGCTGTCAAGACCAGTTCAACATCTATTTCTCGCACATAGTATCTTGGCAAAGCTCCCTCTAAGGAATCAGGGATGTAGACTCAGTTGACTGTCATATCTGGAGTTATGCTGCAGGTGTCGTCATTCTTCGGAGCAGAGGCGCCTTCGAGAGAGGGGAACTGGCGTGGTGACGTGGCAGTGTACTTCTCATGCAACCCTGAGGCAGCGCACCGGCTACGCGACCTGGCTCTGGAGGAACTAGCGGTGTTGCAAGAACAAGGGCCTTCCGAGCGCGATGTGGTGACAGCTGTGGAGCTGGAGCAACGCGCACACGAGGTGGGCCAAGGGGAGAACTCATTCTGGTTGGAGCGGCTGACAGCAGCGTACGTCCAGGCGCGCCGCTTCGAAGGCGATGTGGACAAGGCATACACCACCAGGTATTCGCTCCTTGTGTGTTACTTCGGTGCGGAAATCTGATTCAGGAAGGTTTGTCATCGTGATGACTTACATCGTGATGACTTGTTTTAACAGCGGATACGACCCATCTCAAGATTCGCATGCCTAGCGTCATGATCAACAGCGAATGCTCGCACTTTCAATGTGAATGTTGATGCTTGTCTGCAATCAGCAATACAATGGCAGCTGATGTTCGTGCTCGTGTGTGTGTATGTGTGTGCGTGTGTGTGTGTTGCAGTGCGCGCGTGCGACAAGAAGTGATGACTGCTGCCTCACCTGAGACGCTGAAGGCAGCACTTCGCCGAATCTTCCCCTACCCTTGTCAATCGCGTTACACTGCTTTTACTCTGCTGCCCCAACACCCCTGGTACCGCCGTCCTACCCCGGTATTGCTTTCACTCACTGTTGCTGCCATAACAGTGACTGCCATAACGATGATGGCGCGTCGGCGCCATTAGAAAGATGGAAATTTTAAAAAGTGACATATCTGGTAATACAAAGCGCATTCAATCTGGAGCACCAGTATGAGGGGGGCTGAGACGCAGCTTCCGCGTTGGAGTGCAAACTGTTTCCAAAACAGTTGGCGGCTCGAATGCCTTCCGTGACAAAAGGCAAGAAGAGGTCTCTCAAAATTTTGTGACAAGTCAAAATTTTCGGACGAGTATTCCATAAAGTCCACAAAACAAACGGGTTTATTGTCATTGTGGATCGAGAAATATGTAGATTTATTACTTCAGCTTGAACCGTGTTCTTCGACAACTGAGCGGTTAACATTCAGGTGCTCTGTAATTACTAGCAAGCATGGTATGGTGTTGAACACAATGCACGCGTTGAGGTGCTGGTATATTTGGCTTGATGTCAGCGTATGGTCATATTTATCATGCCCATCAACTTGCACTGCAGTTACAAAACAGTCTTGCGAGAAAATACCCTTGTGACGCCTTCCTTCGAATTCACATGAAATATAGGGACTGCAATATTGCCTGTGATTGTTTTCATTGATTCTGGTTGACCAAAACCTGTTTGCTACTGTGCCATACTTCACTGTTGGTGATGCTTTGCAATATAATGTTGAAAAGGGGCATTCATGCACCTCGTTGCGCCAGAGAACCAGATTCTGATTCCTAGTCTGACTCATGTAGAAACTGGAATCCCATGCACAGCTACCGATTGCAGTGGGCATGCCCGTTCAAGCATGGGTTTTATGGCAATGCATGTGTATTTGAGATTGAAATCGTAATGAGACGTTCACAAGAAACGTGGGAGTGTGTTCCTAGGATTCACAAGAGTCCTTGAAACACACTCCCACCAAGACCAACACTAATAACACCCATACTAGATTCACATGCATTGGCACCATGAGCTCCTGCAGCAGTCGGTAGGCCTGCTCATTCACGCACCTGCACGACAAGAGCTATTCTGTCCATATTTCATTTGAAACGACAGAAAAATGTGTTGATGTCCATTACAGCATCCTCATATTTTGCGGTTGAACCTCCAAGGATGCCAGGGATATTCGACAGGAAAGGCGTTCATGATGACCATAATGTACAAGTGCATCATTAGATCAATATTATGCACACACATTACAGGTCTAGCATCAACTACTCTTAATGCGGTGACGATAAGATGAAGTGAGTTTGTCCCGTACGCCAATATCTATCGACATGGATATGGTTAATCTCCTATATGGACTCTGGAACTGGTTTTATGGGTGCTGACCATGCTTGAGCTAAACCGGCATTCTGGATCGTATACAGGATGATTTTGTGGTGTGTTCATGACGGCGATATACGGCGCTGTTCCCATGTTCAACCTGTAGGTTGCAAAGAAATTGATCAGGGACTTCAAACTTGTGGGGCTCGGCACCGAACTTGGAACTTATAACAGTTGTCACTATATTCGTGCATCGAGTATCCTCGTACTTATGCCTGTAGCGTGAGGAGTCTTGTGATCGATCCTTCGTGGTTGCCCCAGTTGGAAATGTGAGCTCCCCAATATAACGCTTTGTAGTAGAACAAATCACGGAGCGCTGTTTGCACAGAGACTTTTTTCGCCACCTGAGCTCCGCAAGAATACCTTAAAGTTCTCGGTGAATAGATTTTGCGTCGCTCTCAGTACTATTTTGGATCATGTCGGTGATCCACTCACTCAGTGGCGCATCCTTTTTGGGTTTCCATCAGGATTGGGATGATTCAACCATTCACGGCGTTAACTATACCGTCCGCCGATGTACTTGGCACCTAGGATACCGTGCACATTCGTCAGAACACTCGATTCAATGATCGCATGGGTCACTATTGTACCTACTATTGCAAGTCATGTGTGATGTGACGTCTCGATTAACAAACGACGTAGAGCTCGATCTATGGGTATAGCCTCACCGATGGATTGGAGCAAGTCTCATTACACGTAAGGAGATATGCCAATATCAATGCACCCATTGGATGTGATCTCTACAATCTCAACCAGGAGTGCCACTTGTAATTGATTGACCCATACCGATCAATTTTCATGATGGTTGTGTGGGCGATTGGAATATTCCAACCACTCGCAAATCCCGATCAATTCATGGAAAGCCGAAAGGATTAGTTTCGGGTCGCTCGCAGGCGCCGCGAAATCAGCTGCAACTCCATCACTGCCCACGACGACGGTGATAAATATTCACGCCCACCTGGCATCTGCTCTGGGGTTTATTCACGTGAACAGTCTATCAATATGATAGGGGATCAACCGAAAAATAACATGAAATCCATAAAACAAGGAAGGCACTGTCATAGTACTAGAAATATCCCGCATATGCTAGTAATGTGCCATAGCAATTAGTATGT
>NHOP01001463.1:0-10796 GCA_018697155.1 Pyramimonas parkeae | reverse complement strand
TAAGAGAAAACTAACCTAGGTCGAAGCCGACGCAGGAAGGAGAAAAGTGCAAATAGAAGGTAACGCGACGGAATCTTGATATATGCTAGCCTGGGAAATTACGTATTTTTCTTGATTCCTCTTTTGGATATGCGCGTATTGCGGCGTACCCATTTGATATACAATTCAGGTCGCTGGAGCCGACATGCTTGCACAGTACAACGGAGGAGTATCAACATATATGTATCAACATGTACGACTAACGTGCCGGACGTCAGAATGAACACGAAACACACCATGTGCTTGTTTCGTACATGTCAACATAGACCAGCATACTGACGGGATGACGAGATACGCTGTCCTTGTTTCATAGGACATGGGTTTGGAAAATATATGAGGGTTTTGACGGTTATGCCATGCACCAATGGGATTCAGCGACTCCGCTAGCACATATACATGAAATGAAACATGACCCTTACCCAAAGGGCGGTAAACCGCAACACCTTATTGCACAGTTGAATTCCATCATCTCGCAATATCACTCCAAGGAATAGTGCACCAAGCTTCCTATACATAGGGATACGAACCACATGAAATGGGACATGACTCCTGTTCAGTTGCTGAAAAATTGTATCCACTGAGTCAAACGTTGAGTTCTGAATTCCAGAGTTTTTTTTTCCGGAAAATCATATACCTAACAAAAGACATATTTTACACCAATGACATCCAAGGAAATTTGACTTGCAATTCTCATTTAAAGGTTTGCAACTGACCTTAACAGTTGTGCCTATCCCGTTCGAAGCTAAATTTTCAATTGATCATTCATGCGCATATCCAAGGATTCTTTACAATACAGGTGTACACAAACCCTATTCATACAGGATGAGGAGTCTTCCAACAAACCAAACGCCTTATAAACCAGTCCAAGGGAACCTACTGGCCACAATGCATTTCGCTTGTTCTCGCACCTTTTCAAAATGCACGAGAAAGCTGGGCACTTGCAATGCTTTGCTGAAATTTCAGCTCAACTGTGCTTTGCTTTCCAGATACACCGCAGGTACATCAATCATTCAAGCACAAGCCTAATTCACCCGATGTTCCGGCCATTTATCTAGTTATTGGTAGGATCACTGGGTAACCTAAGGTGACCCGCAAACCAGTATGTTCTTTGACAAAATATTGGTCGAGGCAGAAAACGACCATGCTGGAACTCCACCTCAGGACTTTTTGTGAACTTAACCGTTGCCCCATCAACTGAACCACTCAACATGCTTGCATGATTAGATCAACTTGGAGTGCACCTGAAAATATGCGGAAGATGTGCGGCGCGCCGGCTTCGTTCACAGGCACCACGGCCACAGGGATTGCTCTCCATCTCACCTGCACACAGACGACACCTACTTCGATAGCAACGATTCCAACAATTCCCTATTCGTGCTGTGTTTGTCTTCATCGATTGCTGCAGGTCTTTTGTCTACATTCAATGCATCATTTATTCAACAAGCGGTTGATGAAAGTCCAATGCGCTCGCGGTATGAAAACAAAACTTTGGACCCAGGCAGTAGGCAGCTGTTTGGGCGATTGCTACGATCATCCTGCGAGAAAGTATTCCCAGGCTGAGGATCAAACCTGATATCCTCCGGGAACTTGAGCCTGATGCCAAAAAAAAGAATGGGTGGTCCCATAGGTTGTATCTATACATCCTACTCCCCTCGCTCGTAGGGTGTTACAACAGCGGAGTCATGTGGTGCACTTATTAGACTCCACCGAACTAGTAGCCCACGCCTGGCTGTCAGGGAAGTTATGACAACGCACCAAGCTTTGGTGCAAATCTGCATACACAATCCGTATCTCGTCCAGCGATAAATCATGGCCTGCAGCTAGCTCGTACACCTGCACATGATTGGCATATGGTTGCAGCACCTTAACCGGCACATTGAAAAGCTCGGCTCACGAATTCGCTTCAAATGACATTCGGAACAAAGATCTACAAAGCATGAATTGAATTGTGATCGCCAAGCGCGCTTTCGGTTGACATGCAAAATCCTTCGTGAAGAGATGTTGGGAGTAACCGTAACATAAGGTAAAACTGCAAGTTTGATAGCTACATTACCTGCAAAAGTGTGATTCACATGGCAAAGCAACGGTATTTGATGTGGCGATTGGCAGTAGGCCCATGCTTACATGTAGTTACATGTAACCCTAATTGTTTTCAGGAACCCAAAATCTTTATTGAACCAACATTATGTACATATCATAGTTAACCTGGCAGTTTGGTTCAAGCAAATCAAATAACAAGGTGGCACCAAATACGCAGGCCTTTGAAAAAAGGATGTATACCAATATTGACCATGATATCAATATTCTATGCCTTGGCTCTTTGTGCAGAAACCTGCTGTAGTGAGTAACTCAAGTCCAAAGCCAAAACGCACAGCAGATTGATATCAAGTCGGATACAAAAATGAGTGCATTAAATCGAAGCACAGCTGGCATTTGCAGTAGACCACTAATGATAGCGCCGTTGTCCTCCAACCAACCCACTGCAGGTGGGCGCGTAGATATGGACAAGATCAAGAAGATTTGCTTTCTGGATTGAAGAGCAAAGGCGACCCTTTGCAAAATCTCATGTGATCGTTCGATTCATCTTTGGAGTGGTAGTTGTGTTTTCCGCACAAATTATATCATGCGGGAACTCTGTATAATGAATACAAAGATTGTGAATATGTGAACAGCGCGTATCTCATTTGTCGCGAGCACACCTTTTCATGCAGCTGGTCGCCCGAAAATAGTTGTATATGTACAATCTTGTCCTTTCTGAGAGGAACCGCCACAGTGAGGAAGTTGAAAAGCTCACTCTCTTCAATAGACGGATTCTGAGTTGTCTGCACTTCCTTTACGCCGTACGCGTCAACCGATCCGTCAAGCGAAATCAAACATATCGCCACTAAAGCAACAACGTGTGAAAATAGCGTTGTATGCACCATAATTGGGAATTTCAACTGCTTCAAAGGCTTGGCTAAGTTCACCATGACTTGAAAGCCGTCAAGTCTCCAATGACGTGATGATCAGCTGCACATATCATTTCATATATTCAAAGCAGCTGACAAAGTGATCCATTCGTCGGTCGTGGAACGTAGCAGTGAACGGTTTTGAAATTGAACCCCCAACCACAGCGAGCACCAATACAACAGCACCAAGAACGTTGGTTCATGCGAAGAGCACCGCACGTCGCCGAAAGCAAAGGTTATTGATCATCCAGGATTAGCGAAAAATTGTGGTGTGCTTGAGAAAGTGCGCGCGTATGTGTTCATATGCGTGACGTGGAGTTCTCCTCTAGGCACAGCACGAGTGCATCTCGTGTGCCTGGAGCTTGCGTGTCGTGGTTTGTCCCGCACGAGACAATGGTGGGTCCTTGGTGCGTCACCCATATACATGAATATAAAACTCATGTATTAATCGTAGTCATGATGATACTGATTATGATATTGAAGAAGATGATGAAAATGATAATACTGATGATAGTGATAATCAAAATGTGATCTTCGTCATAGCTATCAACAGGTTGATGATCATAAAGGGAAAAAATGGAAAATGCTGATATTGACAAAAAAATCTTGATACTGAAATGATAATGATAATCATGTTCCTTTCAATGATGCCGTCATTAGAAAAGTTAATAATAAATCATGATAACGATGATAATGATAAGTGCAGTGTCAAGAAGTGGATTAATGATATCACCAATGATGATAAAAATAGCAATGATAATCATAATTATGATAACCGTGAACCCCAACACATAAAGGGTTGGTTCGAGGGGTGGAGGGCAGGCGAGGGGATACCCTCCCCTCCCCAGACACGCCAATGAAAACAGCAGCAATATTTATGATAATGAGGATTATATCTGATAATGACAATGATGATAGGCATAATCACAAGGATGATGATTATGAGTAAATATAACAAATGTGATAATTGTAAGAGACTTGAGTCTGAGTGGCCAATACGGACGGACCTTCAGCAACTGAACTTCTTCAACTTGCATTGTGAAATAGGCCCTCATAATCTCATAACGGGGAATAGATCCTCGTCTTATCCGTGTTTCGTTGGCCCGATATTCCCGGCTTTTGCTCACCACCAGTTGCATTCAAAATCCTGCCTACATATTCGAACTATTTTCGATATCTGGATAGTACCTCATATGTCCGAGACTCGATTCCGGATGACCAGTTGGCTAATCGCCGCTGAATATCTCCAAATTGCAATGTGAGTGGGCATCTTCCTCCCGACGGGGAAAACTAAATCCTCGCCTTATCCTGAATTCGTGGGTCCGATCTCCCGAAGCTATTGCTGTCCACCAGTCGCTTCCACCAGCCTACCTGCTGCAAATATGGCCCCATTCTCACTCACACTGCCTCGCAGTTACTCTGGTAAGTTATTCTATAACGTAAGCTGCATTTAACAACAGCTTGTATTTGCATGAAATATTGCAGCTGTTGATGCATCCGACGTTTGTTGAAGTCGCGCAGATGTCGGTCCCGGTGCCAGTGCAAACGGCACTGGCACCGGGACCGACATCCAAGTCTCCAAGTTTTCTTGAGCTTGTGAAGGAAATCAAATCCATCGTGTTCGAATCGCAAAACGCGTAAAGCCTATGATGTGAAATGCTTTCGATATAGATAGCAGGGAGTGGGTGTGAAATGATTCCTGCGTCCGTGAGATCCAAGATGTGCGCCACAGACAACAAGCAACTTACCAGTTTACCGACAAGGAGCATGCGTTTCTGAATGGTGATTGATGTTCGCATCATGCACAAGAAATTCAGGTAGGGGTCTGCTGTAACTATCGATGTCGAATGCCGCGCATTTCGTACACGTTCCAGCAAACGTTACGTGGGAAAGGGAAACTCGCAAGAAATCCCGCGGGGTACAAAAGTTGCTGCACGTGTATTTCCTTTTCGTATGATGTCTGATTCATCCTGTGCGTGCTTGTGGATTAATCTTCAAGTTCTTTGCGCTCTGTAGGGACATGGGACATGTCTCAGAACTTGCCCTGATTCCTGGAGTGTAGGAGCGGTACTTGCAACCCTAATATAGAGTTTTTCACGATACAGTTTTGTGGGTATCTTCGTTCCAAAAAGCATGCGTTATCTATGATGTCGATACGAGTCATGTTTGGGGTACGTTTCGCAACGAGCTTTAAGAACCAGTGCGTTTATTTATGTATATTGAACGTAACTTCCCTGTCCTGCTGTCAGGAAGCTATCCATCCTACAAGCGCTTCCTGTAGCATGTGAGTGCAGATGATTGCATTCTCTGGAAGTAACATGTGATCATTGAGTCTTGCTCAGTGTTTGAGACTGTAACCACTTGCGCACATTTTCATCTGATTATCGAGGTCAATACAGTGTAGGGTCTCTTAGCGTCAGCAAGTGCCATGTGTGTTAGGTACAGGAGTATGATTTCTCAGGCGACGATCCAAATAAGCAAGCATCATACATAGCAATGCACATAATAAGCATCCAACCGAAAGCATTGAGAAATTTGGTTATCATTATTGCCTGCCCATATGTCATTTGTCTGTTAAATGTCAAATTCTTTGGAGGGCAGTTCACCATCAGCAATGCTGCAATTCAAATCTTGAGCAACAAGCATATCAAGCTTCAAATGATCGTCTGTTGTTTTCACGCTGTGATTATGATGACCATGGACAAATGTAAGTTTGGATATAAGTTGGACCATTTGATTTGTGTTTCGTATCGAACTGGCAATTGGCAACTGAAAACAGCTTTTTGCTGCTATTTGTTCTACGCACTATCCCCTTTCAATATCTAGAATTGCCCCAGGTGGCATCATCTTTGATTTTTCGTTAGCATATTTTTCCACATGCGGTTGCAATGGTTCCAGACTTGTTCCGTAGAGTGGCGCAACAGTCACGGCGCCGCTTTTCTTGTGTGCTGCGATGTTCGAATTGTGTGGCTTAACTGTTCTGGACGGTGTCCCAGATTATATATAGCTATGACACTGCAATGTACGTGCCTTGACGGGAGTTGACCTGCGGTGAAACTCCATTTTTAATATGGACAACCAAGGAAAATGTCTTTGCCTTTGTGCTATGCGTACATCACCATCAGAGGATCACCCTACCTGGTTGTGAAAAGTTTATTCGTTCAGTCGTTTGAATCTGATTTTCTGTTTCTGGAATGACCTTCCTCATTGTTGTTTACTACAAACATCATCGCATACATGTGCTCATGTCGGGCAGGGCGTTGGCTCGTTATCCGGCTTGCCCAGGTTCAAGCCCCGACATGGATAGGTACTACCTCTATCGATGCTATTTTTAATAGCAATGCATGTAGGCGGGTCACCTTCGATTAACGAGTGATATTACCAATCGCCATAACAATCACCATGATAACTGGTGGTTCAATGATATTGCTAATTGATAACATTGAACCACCATATGATGTTCATAACTATTGTAATTCATTTTAGTTATTGCAATGATGATTACCATTGACATTTGTGTTGATTGGGGGGGATACTTTTGTGAATCTAATTCAGGTGTTTCGGCTGCATCCCGCAGCAGTCAATGGGTCGCTAAGCACACATCCAGGCCCAGTGTTCAACTGCAAGGCATTGCGCGTGGTGAGTAAGCAAATGCATGTGCTTTATCGGGGAAATATGCTGCACACATGAGCCAACTGGTTGCTTGCACCGACGACGATCAATGAGAATCGATTCAAAACGCACTCTCAGCACTGAAGGCTTCGTGTACCAGATTCAACGGATTCATTGCCGCCACATCCTGACAGTTGTGATCCTGACTGTTGCTCTGTAGTTGGGACGATCTTCTGTGGTCGCGACTCACCAGAGCTTTCTCAATTTTTGCAACTTGGGCAATGATTGAGGATCCAATGTATTTACGCCACTGGTGTTGTGGGATGAGCAGGTGGTGCTGTGCACGTGCGTCGGTCCCCAGCTGCTCGAAGCACCCTAGTGGTCAAGGCTCAACAGGCAAGGGCAGATTTTTCGTCGTGTAAGCGTGGGCACTGAACATTTCAGCGCATTAGAAACCGCAATAGCTGATTTCAAACAGGCGCTTGGATCAACTTCAAGTGCTCGTGGTGCAGTAGAACAGTTTGTAAAGTGCAATCACGGTGTTGAGTTGTTTGACATAAGACTGTTTGAGATTCGCGTTTGGAAATTGTGTGTGATGACGATCGAGGCCATGCTTGCACTTGGATTTTGTTCGTAGTCATTTCGCATTTTAGCAAACATGTGCAAGGGTAACAAGCTTTTTCACCCTGCATGCATTCATTTTGAAGAACGTCGATTGCCGCCGTCTAAGGAGAGCTGGTAAACGAGTTGCACACTTAACCCCCCATGCATCATGCCGTTGTTCTGAGTGCATGACTATGGCATGATGACATGCATCCTTGCAAGGGGGTTGAGTGATCGTTCCTGGAAGTCAATCTTGAAAAAATCATCTATTGTCAATCACGTAATGGCCTCACAATATGGGCTTGTTTCTCACTCCGCGTTCATGCACGAACGTTTTTCGGGTGAAACCCAATCGAAGGCGGCGGAGGACGCGCGCAAGCCTCAACAGTCTGCGTTCGTGTGTGGTGCAGGATAAGGACATGGATGCAGATAAAACAGTGATGATGGAGGCGGAGATTGTTACTCCCTCAACTGAGGGCAAGTTTGAGGGCGGCTCGTCCACCGCATCTGCTGGGGAAATGGAGGTGATGCCTGGGGACTACCGCCTTGGAAGCATCCTGCTTGGAGTGTCCGCCTTCCTGGGACCCGTGTGCCACCTCTGGTAATCGCTTTGGACAAAGAAGAGGATAGTGAACAGTCTGTACTCGCCTTGGGAATCTTTGTGGGTTTCCCAGACGGACCAAGTTATGCATGTCAATAATTAACGACAGTGTTCGCAGAAAGGGTACGTGCGGGTATTGATGCTGCTTCTATCAAGATGATGTATGAAACGTTTCACAGACAGGGAGGAAGAGGGTGTGCTTGTTACGATTGGGATCTCCAAATCAGTTGTATGCAGCGGTGTGTGTTCAATATACGCTTTTCCTTGGGGTGTGGAGGTTCAGGGTGTTGGTGTGTTGTCTGCGCTGATTATGCATGGGGTATGACGATGAAACAAACGCGGATGGGTTATCTGCGCACATGTCGTTTTGTCAGTGACAAGTGAAACCTTGCAGCTTGTATTTCTGTATGTCATGTGTTCTGCGAATGAGTGTGAAACAAGGAATATTCAGTGAGGATTTGGATGGCATTTTTCCCCGTGCGAAAGTTGTGATCTGAGCCTGTGAATTGCCCAATTAAACTGTACTTTGTCCATTCAATGTGAAACAACAAGTAGCTTGGTCCACCACTACGAATGTATTCCGGCAACCCTGTTGGTCCGCAATACAATCATCGGATTGTCAGTATGTATTCCTAAACGGCAGTTGCATGGGTGTGCGTCATGGATATTTCGCAGGTGATCATGTACTTGCTGCTATGTTGCTGCCGTACATAGCCAAGGTCGAAACAATGGTCAAGACATTTATGTTTTGTAATTCAAGCAATATCAAACAACTCAATCTCTGGGATCAATCAAGTTGTGTGGATTGCTATGGTCTCAGTTGGGATAGCATCATGCTTTCCAAGCGTGCTCCTTTCGAAGGTGTGTTTTTGTGTGGCTCCTGCAGGTGGCCGCAGTTCTTTCTGCATGGAGTGCTGGGTGCATTCCTGGCGTTCCAGGCGTCTCGAGTGCGTTTCCGCTTCACCAACAAGGACTTGGACGTGGTCTTCATTGAGCCCGGGGCGGCAGACGACACTGCAAAGGAAGCTGGCACGGAATCTAGCGGCGACAACAAACTGCAAGGGGGAGGAGAGAACAAGTGGGCGCTGAGCTCCGTCACCAACTGGGAGTTTTGGTGGCCTGGCTTCCCTGTGTTGGTGTACTACAAGGAGAACCAGACCAGAGCAGATGGGCAACCCCATTTCTTCCCCATCATCATGGTAGCGATTGCCACATTGACCGGGCGCAGTTGTCCTCACACTCGATGATTGTCTCAGAATTTTCAGGAGGGAAGAGTTTGCTGCTGTGTTTGGTTATTCTTGGTCATCAAATTCCTGGCATGAAGTTGCAGCACTGTCATGCGCTATCCATGCTGGAATGAATGCTTGCAGTCGTGCACCGTTCGGTATGTTGCTTTGCGAGCTCAATGCAAATGATGTGATTTGTTCAGAAAATCTGTCCGCGTTTCCAGAATGGCAAGAAGCTTTACGAGACTATGCTGGAAAAGATGCCTCCCAGTATGAATGAGAAGCCATCCCCGTCCGACTGGCACTTGCTAACTGCTTTGGAGGCTACTCCCATAGGACGAAACATCATTGAGCAGCTGGATGACCAGCAAAAGGCAAAGGCGAAGGAGATTAAGGGATTGCCTTTCATTGACAAATAGGCCTGCTTTGAGAGAGGGTACACAGGCGACAATTGTTGGATTTTGCCTCTGCCCTGTGTAGTCTTGATTCATTCACACGAAATTGCCGAGCAGAGCATTCGATTGAATTTGGAAAACATGCAAGCAGTTTCTGATTGTAGATAATTTGTTCATCACTTGAATGACGACATGAACAGATTTTCAGCATGGACCACATACAACAACCGTCGCTGTCAATGTAATATGTTCTTTTCTCCAGTACCAACCGAGTGACCATTTGCATGTAGATGTTTGCATGCAATCATGTGTGTTTCCCACAATTAGTTCCCCCCCCATTTGTGTGATGGATAGCATGTTTGTGAAGCATCAAACTGTCAGCGCGAACTTGCCTAGTGTCATGCGACAGCAAGGGTGGATGGGCTTACTGGGAGGGCGGGCCACATGTTGATGTCATAGACTGGTGTGTCAAAGTACTGACGCCATTCTTGACATGTTTGCTGCTGATTTACCACAACTACGTGTTGCATCACCTCTCATTGGTCATGGCGCTGGAGGTTGTTACCATGGATTGATGATTTAGCCATAGGCTGAGTTGACTGGTGGATCGCCTTCAGTTTGCTAGCGAAGACGAGAATCACCAATACAAGCGGCACGGTGCAGGGGTTTTCGAAACAAATACCAGATGTGACAATTGCAAAGGCATGTCACACTCACTGCTTTTATTGTGCTGAAGATGAAGTTGCACCTGCTCTGCTCACATCACAAACATGTGTTTCACACATCGGTCAGCAACGGCGGATGAAATGCGTATCATAAAATGCTTGCGTTACACGTGCGGCTGAGACACTGATTTAATTGTATCAGCATGCGATCAAAGGTCCGCATTTGAGCACCACACTTGCACTCTATGATCGATACAAGACTGCGACCAACAGATTGGCCCGATTTTGGAAACTTGGCAATCTACAACACAGCCATTCCTTACACCCAAATTCACATCTGTGGTGCAATACGCAGCTTGAATCTGCCAGATGGGCGAGCATAAATCACAGTGGATGCGCTACACCTGTATATCTGCGACTCGAATAAGAAATGATGCGCTCACCCACAACTCTACACTCAACAAAACTCCGGTCCACGTGTTCAATCCCAGTTCATGTGTTTAACTTCAGTACCATCAACTACTTGAGTTTGTGCTCTGTTGCTTTCTTTGGCGAGCAGTGCCAGCATATCTGATACACAGAGTGTACATTGATTTTCTATCCGCGAAATATTTTCTGCCACGACACGAGCGTTTTGGGTGAGAAGCTAGGCAAAAGCAATTCATCTGATACTACACCTCACAATTGATATCGGGAAAGGTGTAAGT
>NHOP01001462.1:0-10796 GCA_018697155.1 Pyramimonas parkeae | reverse complement strand
AATTAACATCGTACATTGTGATTGGTCGGCCAGCCTATAAAGCGCCGACCATCGCAGTGTACGACACTCTTCGAATCCATGATAGCCGCACAGCATACCCTGCCGTAACCGTACAGACAATGACGTCTGCATCACTACCGGATTATCGATATTAAAGGGTGTGTTGTTATATCGGTAGACCCCTCGCTGAATTCATGTACGGGGTGATACTCCCTCTTGATCACCATGTGCCTAGATATCCGGAAGTGCCTCTAAGTGGTCTACATTGTCTACCCACAATTCCACCAATGCTTGAGTCCGTCAAATGCGCGAAGATCCCGAATGACGTTGAAGTTCATAGTTCATATGAACATACAAGATCTTTGCCAAACACCAAGTAGTGGATTGCTGCATGGCATGAGGAGATGGCGTCGATTGCTGTCAATAAGGTGATACGTATGACTTCATATTTTCTGCCAATCGGATGGTTGTTGTCACCACCACATATATGTATGCTTAGAAAAGGACGATAGGGAATACTATTGACATGCACGAAGCGAAATGGATTGCACAAGGACTCTTGGAGATCCCGGGTGTTCATTATCATCCTTTGGCTACACATGCGTCGGTGGCTCTTCACTCATATCTGCTGATCATGATATCTCTGACTGTGAGATATGATCTGCAACTGAAGCAATTGGATAAAAAGACAGTGTTTCTCATTTTACCCCTGATGCATGAATTGTGGGTGAGATTCTTAATCGTTTATCAGCATCCTTCACGTCAATACTTGCAAAACTCAACATATTACTCTGTGGGCTGAAGCAAGCGGCAGCGGACTGATAAACCCTACAACGCAGCAGACTGATGTCCTCCGATACTGTCCTCAAACGCTCAGTGACGCATCCATGCTTCTACTTTAAGCTTAGTGGCGGTATGCACTTCTACATTCTAGTACATGCTAATGATTTTGAGTACTTTAAATCGTAGTTGACACACTTTCGTGGATATCCTGATCAAGATGACTACCTAGACTTGAAACTGCTTGGGGATGTGACGAACCAACTTCAAATGCGGGTTGTTAGGAGGCACTCTAAGTTGGCCTTGGATCAAGAAAGGTATATTGTACACCTGACGACGGAGTATTAGGTGCTGGACTGCAAGCCGGTGCTCACCCCTGTTGATACCCATTTCAATTTGCAGAGATTCTGTGACACTCCTCTTACTTCACTTCTATTCAAGCATCTGGTTGGTTCTCTCTTGGGGGTTGGTAGGCATGCACATTTTGAAAATATGGAACATGTTGTCCATTTTGCACAGTTCTTCATGCGGTATGACAGGTCACTCTTCTTGGCTGAACTGAGGATCTTGAAGTATTTGTACACTGTCAAAGATAGAACTATTGCGCTCAGGGGTGGAGATACTATTTCGGGAGAGCATTTGGTGCCAGAGGCGAAGCTTACCGTTTAATTAGGTTCCGATTGGGCTATGGGCTCCGTGGATAGGAAGTCCTATTCAAGAATTGCCATTGTCTTGAACGGTAATCTGGTTGCCTGGTCTACACACAAACTTCCTGTGGTTGAAGTGTGTTCTGCTGAGGCGGAGTCAATTGGTGTTATTGATGTCTACAAGGACGAATTGAACGCATATCACTTTCTGCATGAGTTCATACAGGTCACCTTGTCCATCTCTATACGAATGGACAACCAGGGAGCGATATTTTCGGAACGCAATTTGGTATCCAATTAACGGTCCACGCATATTCACCTCAGGTGCCATCTGATCCGGGACTTTGCAAACATAGAGAGTATCAAGTTGGAATACATCAGCGCTAAACTCAATATTGAAAATCTGATGACCAAGCCATTAATGAAGATCAAACAGAGCTATCTCATCAATCTGCTGCTACCAGATACGGATGAGTCAAGATTCATTGTCGACAACTGCAGGCACCAGATCAACATTATCCTGCATTATCTCTTGCACATGCTAGTAAACAGCTATCAAGGGACCATAGATACAACGTGCCATTGATATAGAGTAGTATGATAATAGGAATTACCTCCTAGGTAAAGAGTCAGAGTCATGGATAAGGATAAAATTATCAAGAAGCAGGACACGACATGTCACATCTAGACTGATCCAGTTGAGACAATATAATGCAAGAATCACAATTATTCTTTTCAATTGGAATAAGTACTACCACTGTCATGAGTCTACTCTTATATTTACCTCTTTCACAGGAACAGAGCAAGTTGTCGTGTGAATATCAACGTGTGTCCTGCATATCTTCTCCTTTGTTGTGTCATGAATTCTTTGAAATGTGTCATCCAAACTGTCGATGCGGGCTGCCCACTTGATTGAAACTCGGGTACGTTGCTTGTTCATTACTCTTATGTTGAAAAACACCGGGTTCCTTATGTCCCTGATGGAATGGGGGAAAAGCATCATGTGGCAGCTCGAATCAACGATATGAAATGTACTGCTACAAGTGACGGTTACAATGTGGCGTACATGTCGTAATCACCTCGACACATTGCTGCAATGCTTCACGGGCGTTTCGGATGCTGATATCGATATGGATGCAAGAAAACTCGGTATCATCGCGCACCTTGTACAGATGTAAGCAAATAGGCTAGACAAGATAATGTGCATTGATCAAGACCGTCGTCATGTATTGGTTTTATCAGCAGCCCATGATGTGCAGGATAACAAGATAATGCTCACCCCAATGCATGCACATCTAGGCTTGATCAAACGTATATGTGTGCCTGCTACCTCCATCTCTTATCGCCAGCTTGTGGGATCCGTGCTCGTCACACATACCCGGAAATCATGGAATCTTTTGCCTGCCTCGACAGGTTTTGCACATCTTATGTCAAAGACCAATTTTTGGGACGCACTCCGGGCGCGCAAATAATAATTGTGCAATGCTAAAGAAGGACGCCTTTTGTAAGTGTTAGACTCTATCTACCCTTCTGCACACCAAAATAAGATCGACTAGATGTTCGTACTATTGATAAGTGACCGATGAATTCCACTCACAACAAGTCTTTTATTGTGATCTTAACTGAATATCAACTTAACCTGTCGTACGCACAGACAAGTAAGTGTAATGGCCTCTTCGCCTGAGGTTGAATGTGGTTCTGTGTTCTCGCTTGTAACAAATTTCTTGGGGAGATTTCTTGTGCAGGTGCTCATACCCATAACCATTTATGCGGATATGCAACGTGCAATTTTGATGACATCAAAACCTCAATACCACCGAAAAGTCCAACCGCATCGACGTGAGATATCGTACGCATCGCAGACTGCATTCATGTTTGAATCCTTACATCAATCATGGCAGCACCGATACCACCATTGAAGATGTCAAGGCAAAAGAAATGGACACGGTCAAAAAGAAAAATGAATGCAAATTGGCAGTACACTATTCCCATCCTGGAGTTGCTAGTCTGGCTTCCCTAAATCCTATTGACTCCATCATCTCAGTATGTGTCAACGTGCCTGACATTTACTTGCCACTCGGAAAGCGAAGTATACCAAGTGTTCATATTTGAACATATGAACAAGAAACCAACGTATCAGCATTAAAGTCGAACAATTCATTACACTTCTAATTTCACAGCCGCGAATGCCAGCGACGTCGTTTGACATACCTCGCTTGAGGCTCACCGCCTTTGCCAGTAAACCTAGTGATGCGGATCTAATGTGATTTGCGAATGATTTTGTTGCGCTTGTCGATGAGCGTTGGATGACATTTTGCACTCTCGCTAACTGGAATCGCCAACACACCCGCCGGCTGGTTGGGGTGAAAGCGGGGAGTGGGGCAGCTTCTTTTGTTTAGGCAAGGTGAGTTCACATTATGCCACGGAGCGCAAACGCAGCATGTATTCAATGAGTTCTAATCATTCCTAGTAATCAAGAAGAATAGGTATGTGCACATATCCAAAAAAAATCATACACGACAAGTTTTCATATGGATCTACCAAGCCAAGTATAGGTTTCGAAACAGGATGACAAGGTGCGTTCTCCTTGCATCATCCGGCATATGTCGGGACTCGAAACGAGGGTTTTGAAAGTTTACGTTTGCACCGATTGAATATAGCACGCGACTCAGATTGTATGGCTTCCCGTTTTCTATTTCAGGGCCATGTCCCTCTAAATATATAGCAGAGAGATTGCACCGGCGTCCAACTGTGTATGAAATTGTTTCATGTAAAGTTACACATATCAGCAAGCTATCTAGATGCGAAAGACGAGAAAAAGTCCTTCTTGGTGTACGACGTTGGCACACGGGCATTTAGCATTGCCATGAGCATCGACACAACTCAGCACAAGATGTAGCTGAATTGCACCGTGCCCTTTGGGATAGGATCGTGTCCCGATATACATACACATTAGTACCTTGTACATTCTACACTTGCACCTTTCAGTATTTGTATCGTGAGATGCGCCTGCCACCAATCACCACAACTCGTCGTTGGTTGCACATGCGGTATGCCACTTCCACGCCTTCCAAGATCACATGCAGTTCATGTGTGCTGTTATCAAATTCAACAGCGCAAGTTACAGGACAGCCCTCTGTACCCTGGGATTGTTTAGTGTCATCACTATCATCTGTGGTGCACCAAGAGATGTCTTCAGTAAATTCATAATGTGTCCGTCTATGGATAGAGCGAATGTCTCTTGATAACACCTGCACCATGAACAAAACGCACGAATGAAAAAGATACCATACCGTATCTAGGTAACACTCAGATGCGCGAACAAAAAGGCAACAATCGCGTGAAACGAACATCCATCCATATCTATGATTCTTCTAATGCAAAGTAGATGGACACGCATTTCAGTACGTTCACACCAGATAGCAACATGCGAAAAGCTGGAACAATTGCAGACCTGTTTAACAAGTTCTACAAACTCATCCGCTGAGCTTGAGAGTTGAGAGTGCGCACTTCCTTCCATCCACACTTTTCGTAGCATCTCTTTCGCACCATCGCAAAACAACACTACACTTACGTACAAGGGCTCGTTTGGTGCCTCTTCCTGTGGGGAACCAAAATCAGGCGCTGTTTTTGTTATCATCTGCATACGCAAAATCATCCATGTTCATTGACCCAGCATATCAAAAAATTCTGCAAAAGTTCGACTCTTATGTTCTTCATTCACCATGCATGACAAATGTGTCATACTGACACGCGTCTCTGGAAGCAATCAGCCATGGTTCCATTTTGATACAGGAATTTATGTTCGAGAGTCCAGTTCAACACCAAACAATATCAGAAAATCGTTTGCCGCTTCATGCCAAGCGTATTGACTAAAGCGTGAAGGGTGCTAGAAATACCAATAGCATCCAACGCACCTGCACCCAGATCGGCGCAACAGCATCTGTGATGGATTCGCAAAATGGGACATAAGGCTTGATATCAACCACTGGGGAACCATCAACAATATCCGCACCCGATATCACAACATTCCGCCCCTTCACTGACTCAACCTGCAGATAGCATCACGCTTGCAGCTTACATACGCCAATGCTGCTGCGTCGGGCATGAACAGCACATGTCACGGAACACACAGGAGGCGAAATCCAAACGAAATGATTTCAAAAACCATTGACATCCTCATAGCATCCGCGTCTTTAGCTTCCAGGGTACATTTTAATACCGTCTGAAAAAAATATGTGACATCACACCTTAACAATGGAGAGTCCGATTGGTACTGGACGATGCGGCGAGCGGGTGGCTAACACACCCATCTTCTTACCATTTAGGCGCGGGACACGAACCTGCATGCATGTAGCAACGTGTGCAACATTCTTCATAGTTCCCAAAAGAAAGGAATTCCGAGCACATTTCGTGTCAATTTGTGCTTGAAATCTCTGCTACATTTTCGCGAGATTTTCCGACGCGGGTACCTGACAATTTATCGTTTAGGCTTCCAAATATATTGGTTCCAGCTTCAAAACCCTAATTTAGATAGGATTGTAATGTCCGGCGATCCATCAAACTGCCACGCTAGCTGACAGGACAACATGGACTACAGAGTATGGCCTTATAATTCACAAAATCAATCGCCATGAACCCGGATGACTCGACATAATTACATGCAGACGCGCATGTGCTGTTTTGGGAATCAGACATATGCCAACTACGGCACCAATTACATTCAACAAGTAGCAGTGCAATCCAGCTGCATGTAGACAACTGTTTTTCTCAAACCTTTGCGCGAAAAGTGGCTCCAGGCTTGGGCGGTCCTTGAGATGCATCTAGCACTCCTAACCCGTCTGTGTTTCCATGAAATATGTACAGTACCCAACAGTGAGAGTAGCCGTCCAACCCGTCCAATGCCAGCGGAGGCACCCATGGTGCCAGCTCGATTCGACCACGCGCTCCAGGGACCAGCAGGGGCTGCGACATGCCCAAAAGCCTTACATCAGGGCGAAAGAGGGGTGCCATGCCGCTACAAATCAATTCAAAGTAGGGCGCGTGTTCGGAGTTCGAAGTGGAAATTAGCGAATCAAGAAATTCATGTTTCAACCGGTGAGACTCCGTATCAGTAGATCACATCTATTGAGTAGACCTACGGTTGATTCTGTTGGCCGAAGTATCTCAAGATCCATGTAAACCTTGTAGGCTTTAGAGTCGCATGGTACACTCATGCATACAGTATGCATACAGTGGTACATACAGTATGCATATAGTGGTACATGCATGCAGCGAGTCAATACTCGCTGCATGCATCTCACAACGGTGTGCGCAATTGGCACAAGTCAAGCAGTCGTTGATCACATTCATCTTTAATGAATGGTAGGGTCTAAGGCAGGTGCGAAAGTGGCCGGTCGTCGGCAATGCGCCTCTGACACGTCCATGATCCGTACGCACATCACCACCCTTCTTGACAGCAAGCACCCTTCACACCTGACGAGGAGTGCCGTTGCGCTGTGAAAAGCACGACCTCACCACCCCAATGGGTGTGAAGGCCATGGGCGAATACCCTGGCGATGTCGCTGGTCCCAACTTACCCCCACTAGGACCGTTGGAGGTCTCAAACTTGCACTGTTCCGCCCCACTACCTCCATTTCTGCCCGGCCCAACAAGAGCAAGCCCCACAGCGTCGCAAGGTAAGGCAATGCGCTAGGTGCTCTGGTGATTGAACACCGAGGGACAAACACGTGCCAGTTTAAAGAATTTCCCTGGAAGAGGAGATCTAGCTGACGGGCGGGAATCGTGTTCTTCAAGCCAGGTGTTGAATTTCCTTATGCGAAAACATGAACTTTACAGAGATAGACACAAATGCTTGATCCTAGAGCGCTGAGTCTAGAGGGGCTCATGTGCAAAGCCCAACAGAATCTTTAGATAAACATCACGAAATGAAGTACATCCAGGCTTGTTTACAATGATGAAAGCACAAAACAGGGGATTATTCAAAATCTGGATCATATGCGCTCAACCATGTATGCAAGTCTATACTGCTGGTTGCTTGTCGAAGTGTGGTTGATCATTGAGACATGGTCAAGCCATGAAGCACTCACTTTCCAATCCTCTTGGTTGTAGATGGCGCTGGTAAAAAGTCACCGATCACTTGAGAGGCTAAGTGTAAATCCATTGGAGCCCACAGCCAAAATGTTGCCTTGCCCTACAAGCTGCTCAAAGACTAAAAACAGCAAGTGCAACATCGATGGATACTGCGTATCCCACCTCAAGGAATAGTTTTGTGATGCCAGCGTGATGCTATAGTTCACATATGGACACATTTGACACAGATCCTAGGATCCTGGGTTTGCAGCGAAGATCTTACGTACTCCAGAGTTTGCTGGAACCATTTGCTCCCACAAGTGTGCGACAACTGTATCAGCTTGCCACGAAACATGGTGCTTATGTCCACGTTGTATACGACTTTCGTTGCTTCTGCATGCTCAGGGAAGCGGTTCACCGCCTTCGCATGTGTCTTGCATGCATGTCATACTCAAAATAAACAAACAAATAAAAAAATCTTCTAAGACGATACCGCCATTGCAAACATTTCCAGGGTCGCCAGCGACAAGCGCTTTCATCGACTTTGGGTTTGTGAGCAGCCAAATGCACAGAGTCTGCACCTACCGCCAGCCATTAGGTACGGGCCCATCAGGGCGGGAAGCAGAATGGGCATTAGCTGGTTGATTTGACGAATTATCGTCTCGTGCACGCAATGTGCGCTCAGCTTTGATGCGACCCGCTCTCTCAGCCTGCCTCATGCCCCGCTCCTTCTCCAAAAGCTCCTACACCAAGAAAGCGGAGAAAGGGGAGAGCGAGATCAGGGTTGAACTGCGTATTCCTCACACCATGTGTGGCAAATATAGCTGGGTCATTGATAGACCCCGAAATCAACACATCACAGACCAGATGTGCGTGCAGGTATGCCATCCTGATAAACATTTTGCATGAAAATTCATGCGCCAAACGATTTAGTCTTCTCCGCCACATGTTTTGTTGAATTCATGGCAGCTCAATACGAGCGCTTCCAATCAAAACCGGGCATACAACAAGCACACATTTATGTGCCACCGGGAATATGTCTGTGCGGAAAAATGTTGAACCATCTGGCTCTGGGGACCACAGAAGATGCATTCCGTGGAAGCACAAAAATCCAGATTGAGAAAAAAGTGCCGAAACATATAGTTTGACACTGGATACAGCAACATGCCTAAGCATCCAGGCCTGACCTAGTCCACTTGAATGGAAAAACTAGTGATGCACCGTGTTACCGTTCAGCATGACTTGGAAACACGAATGCCATAGTCATATCGTGCTTTGAATAGATGTATAGTGCGGTGTGCAGCATCCCAAGAAACGCACAAGCGGAGGGCTTGGATTTCGTAGGACAAGCGTGCATCACTACTGTATACACAGTGTCCAAACTGTTCATCAGCGGCTCCCAGACATTCTGATGGTAGCACACATGGGGATCTAGCATATTCAAACGCAAACAATCAAAAAAAATGGCTCTACCAAATTCTCAATGCAGGCATGCATGTTCATTGATTCAAATGTGCACACAATTGTGAAGACTGAAAGGATCCTATTTTCTTCAAAGATCCATGTGAGCTTTATCGTGTCGCTTATTCAAACCCACGCCATAGCAATTGACAGCAGTGTGTACAATCACACCTGCACTCTCATGAGATTGCTTCGTAAAGATTGTTCCTGCGATTGTATTGCGAACAGGCAATAATTCAGTATATGATGATGAAAATTGTCCCCGTAAAAGCGTGAATGACAAGTTCCAAAGATGTCCCAATTCGGTACTTTATCATTTGGGTCGCCATGATAAACGAGCACATAACAAATGAACTTTTCTTGACAAGAGAAGACATTGTGCGATGATCCATACACCCAAACAGATAATCACAATATTTTGGATATTCGTAGTTTTGAAGGCGAAATCCAAGTGCAAAGCGGGAACGGCACTCAAACGCGCGTTGCTCATGTTGCTTGTTGCCTTGTGTGAACGATTCATATAATAAGATTCGCTACCTTAATGAAGCAAACACAAGTTACTACCTGGTAACATGGCACGAAAAACACACAGAACACCAATGGGTACTATCAACTGAACTTTTGAACCACCAGTTGTCATGGTGGTTATTCAGGCGATTGGAATGATCACTCGCTAATCGAATATGACCTGCCAGCCAGCATCGCATTTGATAAAACATCGCCTTAGGCAGTAAATATCCATCTGCTAGACTGCTAGCGGCCTGGGAGGCACTTGAAACTTCCATACCCACTATGTAAAGACGACCCTTCAACCTCGGTCTTAAATACGTGCCCAATTAGCACAAATTCAACCCTTTTGTAAATTGAGAAAAAAAACTAGATAATTAACACGCATGCACAAATCGGCAAACATGGACTTTTGACCATGCAAGCACATAACCAGAGGTCTCTGTCCGCATGTAGTCGGTAAATGCATCAGGCTGCAAGGGCAACGCACTCGAACACGAGAGGCGTAATACACAGCAGCGAGGCTTGCAGATATCAGAGTGGGAACGGTATATCCGATCCATGCCCAAGACCAATCTCCACCATGGCCTTTTGCAAAGTTACGCATCGGGTCGGGTGCCCTTGGCCTGGCGATGACGAGCAGGTGAGGACTGTCCGCATCGGGATGAAAATCCTCAAATGGGTGAGAAATGTCTCAATGGTTTGTGGCTTATTCCTAAAATGTCCACTTGTGTCGAAATGTGCGGTGAATGACTAATGTTTGGTGTATCACATCCTTTAGGGTCATCTTGTATTAAAATGTCTAAAACTGTCTTCAGAGTGGCAACTTCACTTGATGTCCTGTGATGTCCTTCTTCATGTCAGATTATAATGGTAATGTAATGGAATAGTGAACCCCGAAATGCGGGGGGTTGGTTCAGGATTTCTGAACCCGAGCCACGATCGTTGCCCTACCTGTTGCAGGCAAAAGGCGTATTCACTAGAGGCAAGCCACTGAAGCAGCACATGTCTCGTATTGAATTATTGTCTGCTACTGTCATAGCGTCTGACTACCTCCTAATGTCATTCAATCTCATCCTCAATACTGATAATGCTATGGTCTTATAAATGTCCAAATATCTTGTAACTTCACGTAATGCCGTCTGATGTCATTTTCATGCCCGAAAGTGTCTTTATATGTGGCAATGTCCTGTTGTCGGATATTGTCGTGATGTCCGATAATGTCTTCGTCGGACATTGTCTTGATGTCCTATAATGTGACATTGTCTTCCAGCCTAATGAATTTCCTAATGTCCCGAAACTTCACTCAATGTCTTCTGATGTCATTCT
>NHOP01001461.1:0-10798 GCA_018697155.1 Pyramimonas parkeae | reverse complement strand
ATAGATTACGAACATATAGTTATGGAATTCTATTGTGTGATTACTTGACATGGCTTCCCGCCCTACTGGTAGGGGTCATGTCCCATTGTATATTGTGAACATACTTTATCAGTATTTGTACAACGACATGACCTCTACTCAATGGGCAGGGGGCCATGTCAACTGAGCCGTGCACCTAACTCCACCATAGTGAAAGGTGTCCCTGAAAATACTTTAACCAGGTCAAATGCGCATAGTGTAGAAACCATGGACCCTCATCTCATCACCTACGCTGGAACAGTCTGCTAGTCTGTAAACATCCATTTGACACAAACAGTTGTTTATTTTGAATACAGTTGAACACCAACAGACCAGAATTGCTTGGAGATGTTTCTTTGAGGATTCTACATAGGCAAAGTTATCCAAGCAATTCAGCCTGCTGATGTTGGATTGTAGGATCACGTCAGTACATGTATCCTGAGAACCAGCTGGATCGCATGTGAAGCTGCTGTTTTATCAATTTTTGATGTTGTGGCCACACACCTGCTTCGCTGTATTCAATCCCCGCTGCTGACTCATTGACAAACGCACACATGGCTGGTACTATTCACAAGTACTGAATGTGACATGATGGGGAATCAAATTCACACAAAAACAATTTCATTGTGATCACCAAAATCTACATTTTTTTCCTGGGGCAGTGTGTGTCCAACCGTGCAGATGACACGTGATGCTGGGCTTGAACCAGGTCCAAGTTGGAACCTGCCTTGTTGGTAAGCTCCATTTGACGCAATATCTCAACTGTGTCGGTTCACACCTCGCAGGACCCTGCGGACACCTCCTTGCTGATGGAGTACGGTGCAGGCAACTTTGCCAGCTTGAAAGCCTTGCAAACGGCGGTGACCGGGTTGCAGGTGAGGGCCTTTGATGTGTGCTGGGCGGCTTGGTCATGTACTGCGCCTCCAGTACACGTGGGTGGATAGTAGGCGAGGGCGCATGTTTCCAACCCTCCAGACTTGGTGTGCCAAGGTTGACAGTCACATGGCTAGGAAGACAGAGTGATGCATCCTGGCATCGCGTATGTGGGGGTGGGGCCTACAACACTGCACGCTCCGAAGTCAAGCTCCATCTGCGAGTCCCTGTGTTTGCATTCTACGCAACAGGCCCTTATTGGCGGGGCGGAAAGGCACACAGATGATGCATGTAGATGATGTAGTTATGTAGGTATCTTATGTCGAAACGATAAAAGCTGGCTAGTCAGGCCATGGTACAGATCGTGTAGTGCTGCAGACGCTTCTCGAAATGTACCGCCAGCATATGTGTGTGATGCGTGCATTCACAACGCACGACATGTTTACAACTCAGCTCTACACATGCAAGCACAACGCGACCGAAGAACGCAACCCGCGGGCTCCATGGTTTGTGTGCGATAGGTGCTGTTTGCACGTACGTGGTTATCACGGCGGCCTTCTTTTGGGACAGCCACCTTGCTTTAAGATGTATAGGATTTCAGGTCTTGCTCATGGTGCGGTGTTCTGTATCCTACCCATTAGGTTACGTATATGGTATCAGCCTGCTGGTATCGTTGTAAGCACACGCTACAGAACTTGTGTCATCCTTTGGGTCATCCTTTGGGTCATCATTTGGTTTGCCTCCAGCGTGTTGCCTTCTCCCGAGAGAAGGGCATATCTCAGCCTGTCTTTTGATGGCGGCAAGACTTGTGCAACACGTGGCATGGCTCCAATGAACCAACAAGCTTTTGTGAATGCAGTTGAGCAGTATTGCGCTGGGGTTCCAGGAATGGCGACGAGCCCTGGCGGCTGGTCAGCTCCCTGAGCAAGACGCCGAAGCTGACTCAGCGGTGTGGCCCCCGGAGCCGTTGTTCTCGCGCTACTGCACAGCCCTGCGCGCGCTGAGCATGCCACGCTTCACCTCTCGCCACCCAGAGCTCATCGACAGCGTCATCCGAAGCCTGGTGGACCTGGTGGCGGAGTTCCATCACCAGACGCAAGGTGAGCCGATCATCGCAATAAGGCATGGAATACATTGAATTGCTTGAGGAGTATGCTATTTGCAATCATCTCTTCAGATATGTTCAATGATGCATCAACGGTCAGGGTAATTACCTATGACGCCGGTAGCGATGTGGGCAGCAGACCGTTGACCTTCTACTGAAGTATCCAGCATGAACAAATGAATGAATGGATTGATACAGCACCAAATGCTAAACATATCAGGTGATTTCTGCATATGTAGCAATACTCGCAGTGATCGTAATGTCCTTTGAATGGCCTGCATGTCTGATTCCACACGCGTTGGAAGTGGTGCAGGAGGCGAGCACGAAGCCACGGGGCAAAACAACCTTCCACCCTCCCAAGACCAGGATTTCAAACCCGAAGTGCAGCACAAAAGCATTGAACAGCAAGAATCTGGTTCTGTTTCGCTGTCAGAGGATGATGTAGCCGAGCGCCTGGTGCAAGAGTTTCAAGCCCAGTGGACTCCTGGTTTAGGAGGGCTGGGTGAGTTGGATCAGGTAGGACTCTTCCGTGTGGGAGCATGGGCACTGGTGCATTGACACGGGGCATCTGCGTTGTTGCTTAAGGGTGCACCACTGGGTTTACGTGTCAAATCCAAACTTATTCATTGTCCAGTCCGTTCTCTCACCAAGGTGTGAAGCCACGTCTCCAGAGCATGACAACGTCGCACTACAGTCTGGAGACTATGATTTGTGGTATCATTTGATAGGATACAGCCGATCAAACGCTGAAGGATGATGTGCACTCATGGTGCATGTGCGTGCTGATCTAGTCCCATACACAAAGCAACCAAGTGATGAGTTCTCACACAGAAGAAGATTCATGAAGGAACCACTTCATCGAATCTGTGCGCTTAGTGATTCCTTTCTTCGTTGACATTCATGTCCAACACAACGGCACCACACGACGCCATGAACAAACAAAGCTCATATTTGTGCGATTTCGAGCACATATACATAATATTCGTTATGTTTTGCTTGTTCGGGCATGCATGTGACCCAGGGTGTGCGCGGAGAAGAACGCGACTTGGTAATTCTGTGCCATGTTGCTGCATCGAGACCCGCAAGATGGTTGTTCCAAACTAGTAACATTCTAGGCATAGATCCCAAAATCCAGCGATTTGATGTGCAATAAGATTTGGCAGCAACGTAACTAGCAGTGGTTGCTGGCTGGCTGGTGCCCTTACTCCATGGTATCACGAGTGCTTGTTACGTGATTGGAGTTTTCAATTGTACATCTATGAAATATATCCGCAAAATCTCTTTTACAACACTCTTCCTTGTATGTATCACATCCTGTGTGGTGTGCCAAATATATCTAGCGCTTCGGGAATTCCCCCATCGTTTCATCCGGTGCCTTACACATTTTTGGGATCGCGTCCTTGCAGTTATTTGGTACTGGGCACGGCCTCCTTGCGAGTGGGGAGTCGGAAGGGGCTGGAGGTGGTGGGTTCGGGTTGGCTCATGGCGTCTGGACCCATACCGGCTGGCAAGTGCTGCGAGAAGTCCAGGTGAATCCCAACTGTATGGAATGTTATGGAGAAGGTGCCTGGGCTTGGATGTTGGACTTGGTTGACGCCTACCTTGCGTGCTCGTGTGCAGCTACGTCTGTTGTAACAACGTCCGTCTCTGTATTCAACTCCCCAAAAGCAGTACACTGTGCAGCCCACCAGACTGTATGCTTAAGTGTGGTTTGCGTGTAAAGTAGCGTATTCCCAAAATTCACAGATACGCAAAATATACAGTGCGAGGGACCATTTTGATATGCTTGGATGTTGGAAGCTGGATTGGTCTCACTGGCATGTGTCACACAAGATGCCTCAAACTACCTCCCCAATGCTCGATTGCATGCACAAAATCGACCTACAAGCTCAAGTCGCCAGAAGGTGGTAGGACACTTTCTACCCTGTGTTTCCATGCCAAATAGTAACAGGCGTCTCCTGGTCCCGCTGACCGCGCAAGGCGTCTGTTTGTGGTTTTGTGCATGAACGCTATTTCCAGACCAAGCTCAAGGGAATGCGAGAGCTGCGCGATCTGATTCGCTCCCTGGGCCGCCACATCAGCGTCAGCGGCACGATCCGCGCGGTCCCGCCCACAGCGCCAGCAACTACGGCACCCCCAGGGGTGGGGAGGTCCCCTTCAAACCCCATGGAGGTGGCCAATACGGCGCGTTCCAGCGACCTGGCCAGGCTCCTGCCTTCGGAGACATCCCTGCTTGTGCGCAGCCGCGAGGCTTCACCCAAGTACTCTCGGTGAGCGCTGCCGCTGTATTGAGTACTGCAGATTTCAATGAAGCCAATGCGTAGGGTCGCGATGTGCCCAGGTTATGTGCACAGGCGTTGTTTGTTTTGCAGTCCAAATCCGTGCAGGATTTGGACGTGTGCTTGACATTCGGGGATACTTTGCATGTGTTTGGTGAATCAGCCAAATTGAGTGTTGAACTTGCCAGCTCTTGGAAGGTGAGGCAGCTTGTTTTGGCACCAAAACCATTGTTGAAATGGGCTTGATCTTGCCCGTGCATTGATGGATGATATTGCATGCGATGTAGAGTGTGAGGTTGGAACGGAGTGGCCCACGATGTGTATTACGAAACTCGCTTGTTCTGAGAAGGAGTCCGGTGGTGGTGCCAGCCGTCGCTCCACCTCAACAGAGTCATCCATGTACACTCTTCCAGCGCAAAGAACGCCGGTGCGCGAGGCTCCGGCTTAAGTTCCAGAGTGGGGAGCATTGGCTCTGTGGCAAGTAAACATACTCCACATACTCGGTGCTCGCTTGGTTATGTCCTGCAACTTTGACACCCCTTGCGCATGACATGGCAGCTTCTGGGCATACGTTCGATCATGTCCAGAATGAGTTGCATAGTGTCAGATGGCCTTGTTGGCCAGCAGGGGATTATTTCATGGGAAGTCCTGCGATCAGCCTTTGGCACGGTAGATTTCTATCTTGCGTGACGATTTCTCACAGAGGCCGCACTGGCTGGTGGGTCCTCCTGGATCCGCGAACGATAGTACCAGTTCCTCAAGAGTTGGCATGATGGATGGCGATCGAAGAACCATGCATCCATCCATTTGACCCGTCCCATCCCACCCCATCCCTTTCCCTTTGCAAACACACCCGCTCTTCCTGTGTCCCTACCAATCTGGTACCGGCGCGTGGCTGTTTACACTCCGCCGCTGGCTTCTCGCAGCGGGGCGAAGCGGCTGCTGCTGGCCAAGCTGGCGGAGCGCAGCCTGCACGTGTACCAGCTGACTGGGTGGGAGGAGGATGCCGCGCTGCCTCGTCGCGACGTGCGCCGCCGCCCCCGCAAGCCCACCTGCCCCGGGGGGCCAGTCATTGTGTGCCTGGACACATCCTGGAGCATGGAGGGTCCGCGCGAAGAACTGGCCAAGGCGCTGGTGGTGGAGTGCGTCCGTGTCGCGCATCAGCAGCAGCGCCCGGTACCGCGCCCACACGCTGGGGGGCGGATCTTGTAACTTGCGGAGATGGTGGTTCCATCGCACAATCCACCTGTCTCGGCGTTCACTAAACACATATGCAACGCCCACAGCCAGTGGGACCTTGTGCTATGTGATCGTCAATTGCCAAAGATAGGGACAGTTCACAAGATGATTTTCATTATATTGATACCATAACTGTGAACAAGGCTTTTGTAGAGATGTCACGTATATCTTGCAACAGCAACGTTGAGAGTGGTGTCCCAGTTCAAAGTGTGTACGAAGTGCTTTGAGAATGGTGCGAATAAGTTGTAATATGTCTCGGAAGTAAGACTTGGCTTGGAATTTTGAAGTAGCAATACACTTTTGAGGCGAGGGAGCAGCATGCGATGGGTCTGAGAGTGCCTTGTGTTTAGCTGTTTGTTGTGTGTCCGCTTCGGACGCCCCAGGTGGTTGTGCACCGGATTCTTGCGCCTAGGGTCATGGTTTGATGCCCATTAGGGTAGGCTATTTCCTTGGCCCATGATGATATATATTTTGCCATACACCCTGGTGGGTCGTTGTTGAAGATAAATTGGCCATGCAAAAAGCCTTGTTGATATCTGTAGTACCTGACCGATCGGGTTGTTGAAGTGTGTTTAAGGGAGACGGTTGGGCGGAGCTGGAATGCGTTTGTCAAAGAGTGTCCTGCACTAATCCCTAATGTATTCTACACTTCCCTTCCAGACTCGAAGAGTATGGTGTTGACAAGTTTTTTTTGAAGGAACCAATGCTTTGCTGGAATTGTGCATCTCAGTGCTCCGATGTGTCATTTGTGGATTAACTGTTATTGCAGGGGGCTTATGTTGAGATTGCAATTATTGAGGTTTGATCTGTATTATGTTGGATCCTCTGCTTGGGCATTTGTGTCCACTCCTCTGTTGCGCGCGCAGTGTTATCTCTACGCCTTCTCTGCTGGAGCTGATGTGGCGGAGATCCGGCTATCAGCCGATCGGAAGGGACTGACGGCACTGCTGGACTTTCTAGGTGGATCCTTTCGTGGAGGTAACCAACATCGTGTTGCATGCATTGTTCTCTTGCAAGCTTCTATACCTACGCCGGGGGCCCATGTGTACTTTGTGTCAGATTTTCCATCCATTCATGCGAGCCTTAAGAGAGAGTGCAGTTCAAAATGACAGTTTTTGCGCGTTCCTTGCAGGTACAGACGTGACCTCCCCCCTCAGAGCAGCCATGGCCAAACTGCAAGCGGCAGCCTGGGCCAATGCAGACATCCTGCTAGTGTCGGACGGCGAGCTGGCCACTCCTCCAATGACCCCGGACGCGATGAGACTGCTGCAGGTGCGAGATTCATTGCGCTTATGTCTGCAGAACTGTCCCACCCTCGTCGCTTTCACGAGTGGTGGCAACCGCTAGGAGTACAACAGAGATCTCAATGTTGAAGTGTAAGACGCAGCAGAGTGCTGGTGTTGGTGTCCGTCTGGTGCGTGTACCGTGTTGGATAAGGTTGTGTTCAGTTGAATGCTATGGAACTGCAAGCTTGGGGCTTGTCAACAGCTTTTGGGATTATTCTAGAGTTTGCTAAGGCTGTTGTTTTGATCCTTAATAGGTGCGTGATTCCGAAGGTAGAATCGTCCATGCCAGGGCGTTTCTTGCTGCCAATATTCGTCGTCGATGTGGCACACACAATATCAGCATGGAGGTTTGGTTTGAGACCCACTGTGAAAGAAACAGCTTGTAATTCTGATACCTCAAATCGATCTAGCTGGTGGCCCATGGGATTGTGCAACAGACTCCGACCCAAATGGTGGCATATTCAATATCCCATTGAATATGGTGGTGTATTGAATGATCAATTGTAGCACAACAAGAATTTCCGAACAAAAGACTTTTTGTATTTCAGCTGAGACTGACAAATGATTTCAATCAGTGAGAAGGTTCACGCAGACTTTCTGGTCATTTTCTTGGTATTCACATCGATACTCTTTCTGGCATTGTGCTTGAATGTACTACGGAGCAACAGCAACTTTTTCCATGCGTCATGCGATGCAGGAATGGCGAACCACGCGCGGGCTGGAGGTACATGGCCTGTTAGTTGGCAAGCCCTCGAGTGTTCCCCTCGACATGATATGCACGCAAGTTCACAATTTTTTGGACAAGTACGACCTCTTCTCCCATATCTCCGCGGCAGGTGCGGGTGCGCTGTTGTTGCGTGAATAAGAGAGATGCAGAGACACAAAATTGGGCATGTATGAATGTTTTACTTGTTAGTTAAAGGGGGTGTATCTTTTTTTGCTTGTGTCCATGGGATGCTTCCACAAACATCGAGGCCGTCCTCTTAGATGCATTTGAATGTGTTTACACAGTTCGCGTAGTCGTTTTTCTATGTTGTACACTAGAACAAGACAACGATCTATCAAGTATGCGGTGTGCTATTATCGTTTCTTCTGGGATTTCTCGCTAAAGAGAACAAAACAAGGAATACAGAATTTCGGAGCATATCGCCACCTGTAGTGTATCTGCATCACTCCTTTAAGAGACTTCTACACCATAGTCTTTTTGTTAATTAATTTTAATCCCCTCCACATTTCCATGCTGCAACAGGTGCGCGGGCTGAAGCCGCAACGCCCAGGGTGACAAACAAAGTCGGAGCGCGCGCAATGGATCCAACCTCGTGCTTCAACTTCCTTGGCAGGCTAAACCCTCTATTTCCAGTTGGATCTCTTTGCGGTAGAGCAAGCAAGGGACAGCAACAAAGCACACGAAAGCGCTGGAGGTATTGATGTGTTCATTTTGGGTTGCCTGTGTTGCTTACCAAGCTGATGAGACGCCCATGCGTACAGACAGTGTGTGGTCGAGTGGGTAAACGCAGCAACGTTGCAGTGGAATACATTACCGCGCTGCGTAGGAGTGATATGTTCAGAGAGCAGTCATTGATGACCCCATGGATTCTTGCGATATTTTCATATTTACTCGACATGTAAAGGATAGGCAGAGCCTTGTGGCTGCTGAGTTTGTTGGAATCTTCTATGGGGTGTTGCCACCACCTATTCGGTGTTCCTTGCGCTGGATAAGTGGTACGTGTATCCATCATGTGTGGGTAATGATGGAATTGGACGGAACTTGGTGGCAGTTGAGTGCTCTGCACAGTGTAGCAGTCATTTTGACAAAACCATGCCAACAAGAGCAGTGCATCTGTTTCCTGCATTCGTTCTGAGCCCGAACCTTTTTCACGCCTGTGCAATATGCAGCTAGCGGTCGCATGTTCAAACAACATTCGATAAGTGGTTCTGCATACATTCAGACCTCAAATATACGCGCTGCTGATGTCGTTCATGGGGGTGTAGTACAGGCTGATATATTTGCATCATTTTGTTGCCCAGAGAGTTGTTCACAGAGAGATCCCTCGCTTTCTGACATAGTCCTTTTTCGCTGGTATTTCCATTCAAAACGCCTAATCAATCGCTAGCGACTCCAACAGATACAGTGTATCATGTATGGGATGCGTCTGGTACGCACTCTTCATTGATTCCACATCCAACATTGATTCGGCAGGGCCCGGGCAAGCCGTGACCCATCGGCGATGACGCACAACGTGCTATTGGAGGAGGCAGTGGCTGCAGCAACAAGCCAAGGTAAGCAGGAGTTGGAGCGCACGATGTCACGCATGCACAAGGAGGCGGCGGAGGCCATGGACGGCGACCAGGTCCTGCAAGGCCGGCTGCAAACTGCCTTGGACATGCTTGGCGAGGTGCGCACCACCTGCAGGTCCAGGTTTGCCCCTTCTCCAGGTTTGGACAAGAATACCAGGTGCACATGTTGTACTGTCCAGCGCACAACAGCACCAGTGTTCTGCGGAGCGATCGGGTGCACAGATGATTTCATATGTAGCAACCTAGCAAATGTACGCTAGGGAATTGCTGGATTGCTGCTCATGCCCTGCCTTCTTATGCTATGCTGTCTTGTGGGTACTTGTGATGCTGTGACTTCAGTACGGCGTTGGGGGTTTTTGTTTGATGTGAACAAATATTCGCTTGCTTCCTGTCCTTTGCAGGGACTGATCGAGCGGTCTCAAGAAGTGAAACTTCTGCTCCTGGCTGCTCTGAGCGGCGAACACTTGCTGCTTCTAGGCCCTCCGGGCACAGCCAAGTCCGAGCTGGGGCGTAGGCTGGCTAGTCTCTTTGATGGGAACTACTTTGAGAGACTGCTCACGCGCTTCACCACGCCCGAGGAACTTTTCGGACCACTGTCGTTGGCTGCTTTGGAGCAGGACCGGTTCATTAGAAACGTCGAAGGATACCTGCCTACGGCCAAGGTCACCTTCCTGGACGAAGTGTTCAAGGTGCTGCACCCAGCACTGTCACCAGTAGCCAGGCTTCGCAGTTGGGCGTGGTTTTTTCAGAAGTTGCTTTGAAATTTATACATTTGCTAAGGAATTGTTTTCGACTGGGACTGTGTTGTTAGGTGTGGATGCGATTAGGTGTCAGATCAGTTCATGGCAATGGGATAACGCGGCATTGAAATGTACTGTTGAGAGTTCTGAGACAGGCAGAGGGTAGGATAACATGAATTGTTGATCACCTAGAGAGAGGGCTCAACATTGTGGCTGGGGAACAGTTCGCGCTCATGTAGCGCAGGAATCATTTTTTGCCTTGTTGCCATGCTAGTTCGCATTCAGGAGTCACCTGCAAGCATAGTAGAGATACCGTGACGGGGCTTGTTCTTGGTGTTGTAACGAACTTGCACTGCTACAATACTGACGAACGTGTTCATGGTGCCGAGCAAGCATACAAAATCAAGCATCACTGTCCGAAAGAGTGCTGCCCCGGTTTTGCGAAATACAACGAAAAGGCTATCTGATGATGTTTTGCGATAATTTATTTCAGCAGTTTTGCGGTTTGGCAGGCTAATTCTGCAATTCTGAATACTCTGCTCACAATCCTGAATGAGCGGGCATTTGACAATGGGTCGGAGCGTGCTCCAATACCACTCATTTGTGTAGTTGCAGGTGAGCATATCCCAACCCTGACCCAGAATGTAACAAGAAAACTGCACGCACTTGACTGTTTTCGTCTGATTTTTGGATTGTCATCATTCCTCAGAGTATCGAACGGCTTTGAGTACTTCTGATATGGAGTTTCCACATCAGCCAATGTGAAAGATTTTGATGAATACATTAGCATATTTAGGCAATCTTCCAGCACAATTTTGAAAAGTAAGGAAATTAAGTTTGGCAATTGTAGGGATTATTTCTATTGGGTAGCTAACCATTTTGTGTGCATTTGAAAGTACATGCTCAGCTGATTATTGAAATTCCGAATCAAATTTTTTTTCTTTTCAATAACGGATGAGC
>NHOP01001460.1:0-10803 GCA_018697155.1 Pyramimonas parkeae | reverse complement strand
CACTCGCTCAGCCCACCTCGCGCTGGGCCTTGCTCATGTTCCGCCGCCCCAGCTGGTCGCCCGCGCTCTTGTACTTGCCGATGCGCTGGATCTGCGGCTCCACCCCAGCCTTCTCCAGCACCCCGCGCACAAACGTTCCCGCCACTGCCACCCCTTTCAAGCTGAGGTACGCGCTCGGCGGCAGGTAAATCTCCTCGCACGCCGCCGCCACATACATCTCCTTCTCGCTGGCCACTTCCATAAACGCCACGCAGAACTTGCCTGACTGCGAAGGCGTGGATCCACAGGTGCAATTTTAAGGTAGTTGCTGGGCATCACAAGCCAGAGTGGACTCCCACTTGCCCGATTAATGAGATTGAGCACACCAAGGCAGGTCAGGGCTGTGGGAATTTTGAGGTTCGAGCCCTTGTATCAAGCAGGCAACACGCATACATAGCAACAACCAAATAGTCCTAATGATGTGCCCAAGAACCTGAAATACACAACATCATCAGTTTGCTGGTCTGACAATATTTGGGATCCAAACAGGGCGTTGTGCACAATATGCTTCAGAGTGCTGCCAGCACGCTCAGCTCTTGGGCCGTTCCTCATCCATCGACACAGACACTGACATGTCAACACCAGCCCCCAGCCCAAGCCATCTTTACAAACCACAGATTGTTACGCTGATGTGGCATGCGCACCTGGCGGTAGAGCTGGATGTGGCGACGCAGCTCTTCCAGCTTGGCCCATCCGCAGCCTATGGGAGTGATCTGCTAGGAGCACCCGAAACGCACCCCGGGTGAGAACGGCACACACAGTGGCCGCACAGCCAGCTAGACAAGGTTGTAATCATCCACAACCTCATACAAACAAACAAATCATTCATTTCATCCCAGCTCGCAGCTCACAAGTCTTGCAAAAGGCTCGGAAAATACAAACCAGGGAGCAACAATGGGACATAAAGATGTCCCCGTGCACACGCGACGTGGGACATCTCAGGGCACTGCAACCTGATACTTGAATACAATGCACCGAAAAAGCAGAAGCGGGTTCGCGACGCAGAACAGGGCTGCTCCTTCCTAGGCAAGTGAGCGCTGTGGGATTGCGTCCGGTGGCAACTGGCAAATGTTTGACGTTCGGTCATCGCTCAAATCTGTGACATCTCCAGAAACGTTTGCATTCACTGTGAAGAAGACGCTTGCCCCATGACCCGCCAGTCAGCATGGACGACGTCAAAACTGTCCCAAAACTCCATTTGAAGAGGCAGACTACCCGCATCCCATAGCGGAAAAACAACACCATTCTCTCCCTGCAAGACTTGCATCTGTACTGGTGGGTTGCCTGGTGCTGTTTTTGTGGGTCGTACCTTTAGGTACACGCCAGCAATGCGCGGGTCGTACGCGGCTTTGACAAGGCTCGAGCACATCTGTCCAAGATCCACATGCACGTGCACATGCATTCAATGCTCTCAAGACTGTTTGATTGGATGGTGGTACAATCCACAATCAAAACCGCTAGTGATTTAAACAGTCCGTCACTGTTCATTCAATGCTCCCATGACACAGCTCCGCAGTTGAACGGCTGTCCGCTTGTGATCCATCAAGAGCCCAAGAGCAGGCATGGGAGATCAAGCCGCGGCTGAAACTACGCAGAGAGCTTAATATGCATTTGGCAAGCTTTCTCAACATGTGAACACCTTTAGAGTTTGCAGATTCGATTAGGATCCTGATGGTTCCAACCAATGCTTCTAGCCAGTCTCTTCCACATTGTGGCTCATGCGCCCATAAGTAGCTGCCCACGCCTCCACCGCCCAAACAGGAAGACGCCTGCGCACTTTAGATGGAAGGTGACGCATGTACGGCTGCTGACTGATGCTGATGCTCCGGACCATGTTGTATCATGCGTTGTGTTCATCAGGCAACATTGACACTCACAGACAAACCTGGGCCCAAGAGTGGTATTTACCTTCACTGAGTGACGCGCGCACCTTCACAGTTCTATGCGCTGGATCACGAGACAAGAAGTTGTGAGAGACAGGTGAAGACACAGCACCAGCTAGCCAAATGCACAACTCATCATGCAAGCCCCTCTCGCCACCCCTAGTTCGCGGCTTGCAGGTTCGGAACCGGCGCGTGTCTTGCCTGGGGTAGCGTGACGTCGCCAGAGAAGGCGTTGACGGGCTTGTCGCTCAGCGCTCCTCCAAGCTCCACAGCCAACACGCTCCCGCTGCGTACGCGCCTCCATGGAGGCTGCATCCACACACAACCAGCATCGTCAACTAAAACATAAGGGCCCCGAGATACCGTGGTTACGGATGATCGAGCATGTCAACAAGAGCATGCTATGGACATCCGGCGGGGTGGCACACGATCAGTCTACTGCGAATATGCAATGGTTGCGTAGCTGTTATGCTGCTGCACCATGCTGCTTGTTAGCCACCCATATGCTCAGCTAGCCACGTGCTCCTTGAATTCGGCAGTTGCATAGGTGGGTGGTACAGTGATCAGTGAGGCTACTCGCAATTTATAGTCCACTCTCTAGGCCGTAGCTAATGACATAAAGCCATTGGAGGATTGACATAAATGCTTGTACAGAGGGGAAGAAGTGTTCGGCTCAAAGCGATTCGAACAACACGCGGAACTCTCCAGCCCACTCTGACGCTCAGCATCTGTACACGCATGAACAGCAACAGCAACACCCACCGAGAGCATCAACTTGAAAGCACGTTTAGAGAGCTCGGACTCATCTGAAGCTTTGAACATGAGCTCTCCCTTGGGAAGCTCTTTGGGAGGATTCGCCTGCCATCGTGAATACGCGAGCTCCGCTGCCTGCACAAGCAATCAGGCCATGTGTATGAGAAAGCACTCAAAACATTTGCATTAGTTCGCACATATGTGTGAGCAGGAGTACGTTGGCAACTTTCAATACCATATGCTTACCTTCTTGTTTGGGGGCTTGTTTTTGTTTTCTTCTACTTGCTTCACATCAGACCCTGCTCGAATCAAACGCTTCCTGTGCCATGCACATGTTCTATGTCAGCATCATCTCGTCGAAAACAGCATGACAAGTTGCATCACCTCAACGACAGGAACCATATCATTCTTGTTTTCTTGGGATGAACTGCATTCTAGAGCCCAATATGTGATATGTCATAAAACGGAGAGCACATCTTTGCAACACACAGATGAATGGCACCGGCATTTCATGAAGTCCCCCTAAACCCAGGTGCAAAGCATCATGAGCTGGAAACGGCAATCAGAAACATCTCAGCATACATGCACGCAAATATAAATCCAGTCCTATACCAAGCTACATGAACCACATGTCATCAATGTATTGGAAGTTCTGGTCAGTTCCGAGTTGTGATCAAGAGCATTAACATTCTCGTGAAAGAGTGATGCAGTTGCATCAGGATGTTTGCTACAAACACACATACGCTAACCTGTATCATGGTAACAAATGAACACCAGCAAAGCGATGTTATGAATACAAACTTATGAATTTGGACAGCATATTTCAAATAACGAATGTTGTCACCATGCAAACTAAAGCTACTGTAGAGAACAGAGTTTACACGGGGTACACTCACCTTTGAAGCGATCTTCGCCAGCGCGTTGGTGCAGGATTGGCATTTCCAGTGCAAAAAATCCTGTGATTTAGTAGGGTTCCTTGCTTGGTTTTGGGCGTATGGATCTTCAACATGATGAATTCTCTCGCGGAGATGTGAGGCTGCGTATGTTTTCGGACGACGTGGTGAACGCGAGCAATTTTTTGTGCGAGCGCGATTCACGCAAGGTAGTGAAATCTGTGCACGATTTCATTATTCACATATCCGCGCGAGAGCATTTTAAAAAACAACTGCGCGTTGGGCGTTGCAACTCGTTGTCGGGATTCGGTCGCGGGTGCTGAAAGTGCTCGAGGGTTTTTTGCATTGATCAGAACATACAGCTCACACGCGAGGGTCATCTATTTAAACACAAGCGTAAATAATGAATAAGCAATCAAGGATCACTCCGAAGACGAAGGTACAGATCGAGGGAGCGGCGACATGAGAGTACCTAGGCGGTTTCCATCGTGTAGGGGGGCCCGAGTCCTGTTTTGGACGTTGGAATCGCTGGTTTTGGTTGTGGAGTGAGGAATGATATCCCAAAGCAATCTGCGCGCGAACTGAAACTCGTATCCTCGCTCAGATGCATGCGCGTGATGACAATCGGCAGGCGAGTTCGTGAGAGCAGCCTTCAAGGCGGGGCAGAGCAGGCGTGCTGTGTATGTAACAGAGCCTGGGGCAGCGACATCATTGGGCAGCGGTAGGTCCACGTGGCTGCTGCGCCCGACGTGGCATGACTCCGGCCTGTTCTGTTGCAACACGACCCCCACTCCGGAATCGATCGAACCGGTGGCAAGCGAAGCAGGGTGACCGTCCATGATGAACAACGAACGGTCGATTGAGATTCATGTATCTACGGCTCCATGAGACGATCGATCGAGCATTGAGATGATGGGCCCGTCCAGGGGGAATGGGGGTATTGCCATTATAGGCCCTTCTGCTGCCTGGGCGTACGGACATGCGCATGTGGTGGCGGGTTCAGCATTTGGAAGGCTCACGACATCCATCAAAACCCGCGACGTGGGCATTTTACCCCGTCTCGCATGGGCTGCATGCACGGATATCGGGTGCTCGGTGAAACCGGCATGTTGTAAGTAACACCTGTTGTCTCCTCAACACGCGGCGCGCCCGGAATTCACGCCAAACAACCCGCAATTAAGGCGCAACTCCTGCTCCTCAATCGCGTATTCGAACGCAACAAACCATTTCGTGATTTCACGTGCTTGTGTTTGCTTGCAACCAGTTGGATAATACCGACCAACAGGATGATGCCTCCTACAACTTTTCTTGTGCTGCATATGTTTGTGGGATTTTTATTCACGGTAAGTTGTGATGATTGAATTAACGATGTAGTGCTCGTCTCGTTTAATGTGATGCATTGGTGTTTGATTTGATGAGAGCAACCTGTTGAATGGTATGACCTGGAGTGTACTGATATCCTATGCTTAACGTCATTCCCACACCATACACCATGGGTCTTGCTTGGTATATGCGCTGATGAAGTCAGGAGCAAGCAACTGTTTTTGTGCTACAAGTACATGTATGCAAAAACCCTGCAGTATTGCGTCCTGCTTGAGTTGAGCAGCTCGTACGTGAGTTTATTGTGTGTGCGACCTTTCTTTCAAAGAGGAATCATGATTATGGAGAAATCATACCAAATTGTGTGTGACATTAACTGGAAGCGCCTAGTGTTTTAGCTTATAACTTCGCTACTGTAGACATATGGGAAGTTTGGGATACTGTTCCATTGAGTGATATTGAGATTATTGAATTATGCTGTGTGATGAATTCATGGCTCTCCGCCCAGCGGGGGTCATATATCATGATTTGCATTTCAACCTCAGCAAAACTCTCGTTTTTTTTCTGTTCCAGAGCGCCTTTAAGGTTTTCAAGCTTCACATACTAGATTGCTATGTAGCATTCCATGATCTGTGCTTGCATCGCATGTGCTCAATGACCCCTCATGGGAGGTGAAATAATGCTTTACCGCATAGTATCGAGATAGATTGTTGACATGGTAGTGGCCATCCAGCAGAGCGCAGATGCCTCGGCGGAGATGTGCGCCAGCTGTCAGCAATGCGCTCAGTGCATTGATTGCTATGACAACAAGAACGGCAAGTGTGCGGACTGCGCGCCATGCGAGCCCTGCTATGCTGCCCCAGATGCCCCAGGATGTGAGAACTGCGACGTTTGTCAACCGTGTGCCAAGTGTCCCCAATGCGAAGACGTGGGATGCATGGCAAATTGCACGGGCTGCGCGCCATATCAGCGGATGCTAGAGTGCCAGTCTGGTCCCTGCTCAGCATGTGAGCCATGCTACGCAAACATGTCTGCGAGCGGATGCCAGGAGTGTGCGCAGTGCACCCAGTGTGAGAACTGCACGGGGTGCCACGACTGCCGGTGCTGCCCAGACTGCCCGGTGTGCAAGGACGAACCCGAGCCCTGCCCAGGCTACCCACCACCAGAATCGGCAACAGCTGCGGCGAACTTGTGAGAATATCCCATCTACTATCTCGCAGTACCGTTGATTGATGAAGTCAAGTCCCAACGGCGCGAGTTGTGAAAAGAATTTCTGATTGTCACAAATAGCAGAGCTTTGTATGAGCGGTTTTACCGAATTCGTGTGGATCAAATGTAGAACCCGCTCGATGTTGCCTGGTACTATCTGATAGGGCTGCAATCACGGAATTGCATGTCGGGCACAAGTTGTTGCGCTGATATTCACATTCTTTCTTGCTGGCCACTTGCTCGTCCATTATGTTTGTGTGTGTTTGTGTATTCCTTATATGCTTCAACATTTGGTCAGGCTTATTGCGCAGGGTCTAGCGAAAATCCTGACAACCTCCAACGAGGCTTTCACTTGCCTGTATGCCAAACCCCAACATCTTGGTCTGTCAGCGAGCCAGATTTTAGATTCCTAGAACACTGTCTCTGAATGCGCACAAGTGGCTGGATCACCTTAAAACAGCAAACAGTTGCATTTGTTGTTGGCAGGGTATGTCCTTTTGTTACCACAAATTGAGTCACCGGCATGGGCTATGAATCATGTCATTGCGTTCTATGTATAGGCGATGCAGAGTTCAAGATTTGATTTTTGGAGATGTGTTGTTCCGAGCTGAATTCATATGTATATTGACAACGACACTCAGATGGCTTGTATCTGTCTCGAATGGATTATGGACAACTCACTTCAGTGACCAAATCAGCATTTGGACTCTTGTTGTTCCCTCTTTTGTACCCTATTCTGAGATTTTGGTTTTCCGGAAGTATTTTGGGACATGTAAGCAAGATGCTGCTGGACACCCACTGCCCTGACGAGACAGTGATGAAGTGCCACAGGAACGAAGAGGGCATGGAGGCCCAGACGGCAGAGGTGGTCTTGGCCATGATCGGAGCCATGGCGCTGGTGGCGTTAATTGTGATCAGCATACTGCGGTACGGCAAGCGCGTGTACAACAAGTCACGCCCTACTGGTTCGGAGAATGCGAACTTACTAGACAAAGAGGCACCAGGCGTCTCACGGGTTTACAACACGATAACAAACGGGTTTACAACACGATAACAAACGGGTTCACAACACGATAACAAACGGGTTTACAACACGATAACAGACCAGCAAGGAGGCGCACAAACCAGTACAACGTGCCTGTAAGGTATTATTTGTGCTCTCAGAGCGTTTCATAGAAACCCTTATAGAGGCCGGGGAGGTCTCTGACTTGTATTAATTGACATCGCATCGTGGCTGGTGATATAGATCGTGACATTTAGCAGTTTAATCACTTGACACCACTGGAGTTGATCCAGAGTGGTCCAACTTGAACTGATACATGTTTGTTCACACCCTGTGTAGATGATTTTCACTTGTCTTTTGGGGAGTATTTGATGACGACGCTCACTCGGGCGCAAATCTTCGAGGCCGTCCGCCGCCGCCGGGTCTTGTCCCCACTATCCCAGAAGATGGCACTACTTGAGACTCTACCCCTCCAATGTCTGCGTTGGCAAGAGAAACCTCCCTGCGATGCAAAGATGTATGCATGTTCCCCCGCATCGCCCGGCCTCCTTCAGCCTCGACCGCGCTGCCAGTGGTTGCATGGGAAGAATACCTAGGTGCGTGCAGGACATGCTGTGGGTGGTCAGGCGCGCCCGCCTCGCCCGTCTCAACTCCGGACGCACTCTCGTGGTGCCTGCGCACAGTAGAGCGATCGGGTTGCTTGCGGACGTCATCGGCGGGCGAAAAAATCCTTTCCGGGATGAATCCTGCAGCGCCTGAGCGCACAAACTCAGCTGTGGTACTGCGGGAGCGGTTGAAGGAGGTCCGCGCATCTGCGTTGGTCCCGCCTTGTGTGCCTGGTGGCTCATGCCGACTAGACACCGCACCCACGCCGCGAGCGTGCTGAGAAGGTGGATGTGAAACCCACGCCGGCAACCTCGAAGGAGGCGACACCAACAACACAGGCGGCAACGGAGAATCTCCACGGAGCACCTGGTGGGTCGGTAGGGTCCATGCTCGGCGATGCAAGTGATCCAAGCCAAGACGCGCCCGCCGCATACTCGACTCTCCCGAGCCGTGCATCGTAGCATCGTCGGTATGCACCGCGGCCACCACCCCCACACCGTCTCGTGAACCTCGCCTGACACGGTGTTCCGGCACCTCTGGGTCATGCCCGGTCCTCCCGACGCGCGGCGCAGGTTCGGTTGCGATTTGTACCCCGGCCGGCACCCCCTCCCTGGAGCCCTTGGTGGCTCGGGGGATGCCATTTGGGAAATTTGCGCCGTTGAACAGATGAGTGGAGCTGCTGAAGAGTCCAGGGCGGACCCCATCGGCATGAGCTGCATGGCACCCCAACAGCAACAAAGAAACAAATCACACAAGGACATCGCATCGAATTACCGCCTGAGGGTGCTTGTCATGAAGTAGTGCTTTATCGTCGAGACATGGCTGGTGACTGGTTGTTTTTAGTTTCAGATTACTTAGCCAGTCTCTTCACCAACGTCTATCCACCTGTTTCAATTGAGGCACTTTCGGGAAAGCGTAGTCCATGTATAAACAACCGACCCAACCATTCTGCATCTGGTACGCCACTGAATGCATGTAAACAGGACTTCAACGCACCGGTGGTGGCTTCGTAGCCCGTCAGCTCCGAACTTGGTGTGGGGTCAATCATGGATGCAAGCGCTGTCGTGGTGTCTGGTACCAGCTGTTTCGGCTCCGGAATGTTCGTCGGTATGTGCACTCCGATCTTGCTGACGCGATTTGTCTGCTCTGCAATCTGACACCGAGTCAACACTAAAACAATGTCATATACACTATATCAAAGCCGATGCAACCAAGCTGCAGGACACTACAGAGTATTGCTGGAAATTCCTGCATACTAAAGATGAATGATTTGATGTCAACCCACCTCACCATTGACGATGAATGGCAGTCTGGGGGTGCAAAATCCAAGGAGTCTCTCATCTCATTGTACAGAGCAACACTGGGAGTAACGTAACAGATCGGCGCATGGCGTGCACGCACCTTCTGGTTCATCCTTGCTAGGGCTCTGTCTGTGTGCGTGGTGCCTGCCTGCAAGTGTCGCCACGTAGTTCGGCCTATATCAAGAAAGAACCAATCTTAGGTGTGAGCCTGCACTACCAGCAATGAATTCTACCCATTGTCCGCCAACTTAACTGACGACAGCTAGAGACACAACTTCAGCTGCTGTGGCTCTCTTGCAATGCTGCGGAAGATGCCTGCCTATCTCTCCACAGAATGCGTCTCTATCCACATGAGCTTTCGCTTTTAACGACAAAAATCAATGCCGAGCATAACACAACGTTCATCCACGATGTTCAAGCGAAGCAATAACGACATCGCACAACAGATGGCAATGCCAGGCATGTACCAAAGCAGTTCTTTGCTGTGTCGAGGAGTATCCAATACCTATGGGTCAGCTAGTGGAACAATGTTCAGCACAAATCGCATTTTTCACAGCCAATAAAAACGTCAGCGTCAAGAATTTGAACTCAAGTGAGAGATACAACAAGTATCCGCCGCGAATAAGCTACCAATCATGCTGGCAAGCTCGAATAGTATGCACAGATGCTGATGATGAAATCTAATGCCAGAGACCAGGAACGCCATTATTCATTTTTCATGGGATGGCATCCATACAACACCTATGGGAGGCTCTAGCATTAGAGACGTGCCTGGATGGCTTTGACAAGCTGCTGCAAAGTGTCCACTTGCTTTAACAGCTGCGCGGACTGTACCTCCTGCGCCGTCAGATTTCCGGAGGGGTTGTGGCGACGGCCGTGCCGCGCTCGAGATGAATCCCCAATGTGCACGGAGTGTACCTGATGCACGTGTCGACATGAAACTTGTGGCTTCATTTGCGTGATGTCGTTGTTGCTGGTGTGCAGATTAATTTCAGTCACACTGGGCCCATCCTGAGAAGTCGCACCCTTCTTGGTTGAATTTCCCTGCCAGAGCCTAGTTGAGTGGGCGTTGTAGCTCACTCCTGCATCCCCACATTTGCTTCCCTGCGCGCACCTTCCTGGTGTCGTTTGAGTATTGGCTTGGACCTGGGGGAGGATGGTCTCGTAGTTGCAGCGGGAGCTGCGGAAAAACCACACCGCTCGGCCGGCAGATTGTGAGGGCCTGTCGGAGTGGGACTCTCATCCAGTAAACAAAGACTTCAGGGCACAACATGTGATGATCACCAGGGATTCCTCGACTGTGCAAGATTCGCGCAATGACATGGCAAAGGTAGCTGGAGGCCTCAGCATGAGTTTCTGCTGTGGAGCTGGCAAATGGCGGTGCCCATGGATCTCTGGCGTCCGTTCTGAGAGGCTTGTGCACACTCACCGCGGGCGCCGCTGCACGCTGCTCCCGCTGATTGTGCAGCCTACAGACGCCCCCAGGAACCTTCCGTCAATTAGTCGAGCTGGTCCTCTTTGCGTCGGGCGTCACTCACTACATAGGGAGCCTCACCGTTCGTGCTCACGAGGAGATACAACGGCGTGTTCAACAGCCAGACAGGGCGGCTCTCGAACAACCACCTCTGCTCCAGCTGAAGAAGGTTGTCCGTCGACAACGAGGCCATCTTAGCATACCGAGATGGCCTTTCACAAGATGTTTCACCAATGGTCTGTCAGCATGTAAGAATTCGCGAATAAACATGTCCGCGTTGAACCAACAATCAGCCGTCTCATTCCTGTCTCTTATACACATC
>NHOP01001459.1:0-10805 GCA_018697155.1 Pyramimonas parkeae | reverse complement strand
AATCATGGGCAGGTCCTTGCCTGCATGAGCAGACATAGCCGATGCAATGCTGAGGTACGCAAGTCATCTCATAACAGGCTATGCTGAGTGTCCAGAAGCCATTGTCCCTCACACTACCAGTGACATAAACGCACATCCCAAGCGCAAAAACAAAACAGACTACTAAAGAAATTAATGCGGAATCCATGGAAACTCAGACTATATTTATGCATCCAGTATTCTAGGTTCTAAACTACAGCAAAGTACATCTCACAGGTTCCTACCTTCTCCGACTGTGAAAGCGTGCAACTCATCGTCATTGCGATGATTGATTTCCTGCAGGTGCACTGAACATAACAATTGCCTGGACAACTACACACGCAGGCATGCACGCTTGGGGTGTGTTAGACTAGCATCCTGATGCCATGTAAACTAAGCCAAGCATATTGCATTAAGCAACTATCAATCGTTTTGAACCATACAAGTCTCTTGTGAGCCCTTGGTTGATTGCTTGAAGCCAACACTATTCAGATAGTAGATTGTTTACGTGCCTTAATTCTAATCAGAAGAATTAAGGCATGTAAACAATTATTGTCATTATCAGTATCTGCTTTAACCGATAATTCATATTAGGCAGTGCATCTGGACGCACATGCACCGAAGGCCTATGCCAATGCCTGATATTTGAGCTGGATCTAGTCGAGAACACAAAAGAAAAATCGCTGTCCTTCACCTGGCTCTTTCAGCTCCTCTGCCATGAACACGATGTCGTTCCATCCGTCAAACGCCCACAGCGCCGCCACTGTGGCGGGGGCCAAGCCTATCCAGTTGCTGCCCGCAAACATTGAGTGGAATGCAAACTCCCCGCGAGCTGGGGCGTCGGATGGGAAGGGTGGAGCTTCGTCTGAGTCCGCGGCGGACGCTGGATTGCTGGTATTCAGGTTGTGCTTCACCGCTCCTGGCAACATGCAACAGCAAGGAGGGGCAAGGCGTGATGGCAGCAGACATCTCATCTGCTGGAATCCATTACTAGGCACATACATCCATTTACATATGAGTGTATATATAAATATATACATGTATGGGGACATGACCCTTCTCCATCAGACATGACGCGCGTGCGGGCAGCCATGTCCATTGAATCGCGCGCTAAACTCTATTGGTACGCAAGGTACGCTTCAAAAAACCTGTGTATCTCTTCAAAATTCATATTGCGTGATTGAATGAGACCGTATCTCACCATCTCCATCTAGACAGTCTGCTGATCTGCGAAAAGCCGTATGAACTCCTAATCTGTATCATATGCAGTCGGTTGCCGGCACGACTATCTTCACGTCTTGAAAATCTAGATATCTTCATAACCCGCGTGCCTAGTCCAAACGTATGTTGGAATATCGAAGGAGAATGTTCCTTGTCATCCACACCGGAATAGTCTGCTGATTTGCACGAATCCATATCAAACAAATACTGTATGCGTTTCATCTGCAGTCGAGACGCTGGCGTGTTGGTGCATGTTGGTGCACCTGCAAGGATTTGTTCAAAGTTGTAGCCAAGCATGTCTGCTGTAGCATCGTGGATGGGAAAAGAAAATAGTCACACCTCAACACAAAAGCATATCGAAAAACAATGAGTTCAATTTTCAAATTCGCCAGTACCCACATGTATCGTTACTCTGCCATGTTGCTGTATCACTGCCTTGAACTTCATCCTGCATATGTTTCCCATCCCTTTATATATGCTGGGATACGCTCCCTTCTGGCTAGGCGAGAAGCTAATCTAGCTAATAGATCAACTAATCACCCAGCAGAATACCATCACCTGGCAATAGCACTCCATGGAACAGCACACCGAGCATCCCCAGATGCAAAGTGCAGATCCAGTAAGGTGCGCCTCAAAGGATCAAAATTAAAGTCCCTGCAGGGACACTGCCATGTAAACCCAAGCAACCTTCTTGCTCACATGCTGTTGAGGCAAAACGATCACTCCAGGACTGAGCTCCAATGTAAGCTCCTCCTGCTGGTAGACCTCCAGGGGGTGGATCCAAGACAAATTGTATGACCCACTGTATGAAATAATTTGAAAGCAAATCCAGAAAGAACCGGAAAAAAATCAAACAAAACCCATTTATATCTGCAATCGCGCCAAAACGTGGTTTACAGTGTCTGCTGTAATCACTTGAATTATGGAATTCACAACATGTGCAAAAATACACGAAATAAGGGTATCAGGCCTAGTGTATAGTTGAGTTCACACTCACTGATGAACCCCAACGCATGCGGGCCAGAAAGAACCAACCCCGATTGCGTTGCTAAATGTACTGGCATGCGATACCCGATACATGCATGAACAAGAAGGTATACGCATTCTGCCTGGATTCTGCCAAGGTACTGCCTCGGCTGATGATTTGTCAAAAGCCATGCTGGCTTGGCGATTAACGAGTGATTATCCCGATCGCCTGAAAAACAACCATGATACTGGCGGTCCAAAAGTTTATTTGGAAAGGCTACGAGCGTTTTGTTCAAGTGCGAGAAGTGTCCCAATGAATCAGAACCACAATCTGCATCTGCGGGGGGGAGCATACATTGAAAAAAATACTTGAATTGTACATGGTCAGAGTATCAAAACCATTTCAGCCAAAGCAACCAAATGGTCTTCAACTTGATGCTTAGATTCCAAAAATCCACGTATCAGTCCCATTAAGTACTGCAGTTTTCATCGCAACTGAGCAACAGGCGGGTGGTCACATGCACAGCAGACCGCCACAAATCCAGGCAGAGCATCACTCCATGAACAACACAAGAAGCGGATTTCAATGCATCCCACCATTGCAATCTTGCACCCCGTCTTGATATCCATGCAACGATGTAAATTCACATATGTGGTTGTCCGTGGCCTGACAGTAATCCCTGTAGTACCTTCCAGATATATAACGAAGATTGTCCTCGACGGATGAGCATACATTCCCAATGGAAATTGTAAATTCTGAAAATAGATGGTGCTGTAGACGACCCAACACATGCACAAACAAGCACAGGTGATCCAGTGTTGATCAATTCTGCCTTCGTTTGTCATGAAACCAGTAAAGTTCACAGCACGCGCTTGATCATGTCTTGGCACAGGGCAATGGGTGCGGCAGCACCGCAGACAAGCAGTAGGAGGAGCATCATCTTGAGCACAGTCAGCACGTTCTGCAGAGTGGAGCCCATTCGCAAGAACGCGCAGTTGGCGGCGGTGATAGCGGACACTGTACCGATTGCCACCAACTTCACCAGCACGCTCACGTCCGACTCCGGCACCGCGTCGTCACGCAAGCCGGACACGAAGTAGCGGGCAAACGTCACCCCCAGTATGCCCTGCCACGGGGAGAGGCAGCGAGAGATACGTGAGAGAAAAATGCAAGGAAGATGTTCGCGGCGGGGACGGGGAGGGCAGGAACTTGAACTTGCAAAAACAACAACAGCCAACCAAGTCGATCACCAACAACTACGTGCAGGTTGTTGTTAGGGGAACTACTCTTCCCGCAAGTCGAGATACCCTGGCCTGCTTCATCTCAAGCTTGCGAAATTGCAATGCAGAGAGTCTGATTTAAGAAACGAGTCTAGGTACGACTTTGGGTGCTGGGTTGCGTGATTTACGGATTGCGAAAGGAGTAGCTGGAATAGGGCAAGGGATAGCTACCCGAAAAAATAGAGCTGAGTGCAAGCTGACTCGAGCCACTACTTAGGTCCAGATGTGAGCAGCGTGAAACTGCAAAATACACTGCTGCCATTCGCGCTCCCCCAGCAAGCTATTGAAATTCATGCTAACATGATCACATGCCAGACAACCCGGGCATGGGCAGGACACAGGTACGCACGGTGATAGCACTGCCACCACTACCAGGGAGAACACGAGCAGGCACGCTGTACAGGTCCAACACATGCGAGAATTCCGCTTCCTCAAAAACAGCCGTCGCACTTATGCACAGACGCAGAAAAAGCAACCTGTTTACATGAGCACTGTCGGATCCCTCAGGAGCGCCTGGACTTGCTGGAGAATTCAGTTTGGTTCCTTTTGAGGAAAACGACATCAAACTAGTCTTTTCACGGATCCATCAATGTTTTCTGCTTTGTTGGGAGCCACATCTAATGGGGGTACATTTCGGCGTCTGGCACATTCTCTCGATTCTAGAAGGCTGCCTACCACCTGACAATTGGAAATCATCGTCTGCAGCAACAACCATCCGCGACGGGACTCGACCTCCAAACCTATACAGAATGGAGTCGCTCTACCAACCAAGCGATCTGGCACAGGCTATAGATCAATGTCAATTGTAATCACAGCCTCATTCGTTTGTAGGATGTGCTCCATGTTCATTTCTCTCCATGCACATGGAATTTCATGACTATATTCTGACACAATGACCGCCTTGGTACGCATCTGGATCCTAGCAGTGGTGCTGGACAGCAGTTACATATCTGCAGCGGAAGTCTGCCTATCTACAAGGCTCTACCCTACACCATGAACCATCAGCCCCCATTCCAATTCACGTGCTAGGCCTGTCGTTGTCAGATACAGCCTGTTGCATACCTGCGCTCCAGATTTGATCACAAAGAACATGGTCCAAGTGTACGCGAAAGACATGCGCGTCCCAAAAGCAGCCTCGATATAGTCTCTGTCGCCTCCTGCGTTTATGTCCTCACACAGTTTTTTGCTTACTTGCGATAATTTCAATACCAGCTCGTTTGTATCTTCCATGCACAGAGGGATAGGTGAGATGCAAAAAGTATTTGAAATTGAGCAGGGAACCCATGTTATTCATGGCCGGTCACTGCCCTTAGTGACTCGCAGCCAAGAACAAAACCATGCTTTGCTGCTAAGGCAAACGCTGGGATATTGGAATTATTCTAGGAGCTTTTTTGCCCCTTCCTGTGGCGGATGAGAAACTGGATGCATGCCTTGTGTTGAACATACTGGTCGTCGTTCACAAGTGTCTGGCTAAAACGGTTCTGGATCCAGCCACAAATATCAGAACTGTTTTCTGGCTGAAATTATTCTGGCTATATCCAGCCAGAACTATTTTCTGACAAAACAGTTCAGGCGACTGCCATGATCATTGCTAGCAGTTCAACCGCCAACCGGCGTGCCCAATGCCATCTCAAGTTAGAAACCTCCCACACATGTGGGAGGATTCTAACTTGGGATCGGCCCCAGGGATTTTGAGTCCGGTGCTCTTCTCAAGGAATCATACAGGACTGTTTTTGCATCATGCCTCCAGTACACCGCCAAACGTGGCGAAGATGGTGCTTGAGAATTCACGCACACCTGCTACACACCTCCAGAGCAGATACTGTGTGGGCAATCTACAAACAATTGCCTTGGCCTGTATGGTTCAGAGTTCCAGGGGCATTGCCCACAACACGAATCATTGATGGCTGCGTATCTTGCTGAACAAGTAACTTCATGAAGGTGGATAGCTTGTCAGTGCTGTTGACTACACAAATTCCAAGAGCCTGCAGGTTCTCCAATTCACGACATCATTTGTGTTGCTCTGCGATTCCTCCTGCTCCCAAGAAACAAGTTTCGCCTGACAGTCTCCATCAACTAAACGAGCAAACATCAACTACCCATACCATAGATTCCATATATACCAATCATCCTTTTGCTAATGTGTCTACAGATACCCAGAGCAGTTCACGCTGTACCTGCACAAGGGAAAGCAGGTCCCAGCTCCGCATACACCAGCGATGATAGCAGTGCCACGCAACAAGACAATATCCAACAAAAAAACCATAGGCCCACACTGTGCACTTGGTCTAGCATCACCCCAGGGCTCGAGAAGATGCCAGAACCGATGATCACGCCAACCTGAATTAAAGGAAAGGCAACACTCTTTGAGTGAAACAGGGAGTATACTTAAGTTCCAGGCAATGAGTACATGCGCAGAGCAACAAAGCAAAAATTCCGGGGACAGGGTAGCAAATCATCATACATCGTCAATACAGCACACGTTACACAAGCAATGCATAAACTCGAGCACCCTTGTTTGGACATTCCATGGTGGGCACTTTCGTGTGAACAAAACAGCTGCAACAACCAGCGAAAACCAACTTCTTGAAACATCAACATCATGTGGTCTTTGCGTATCGAAGCACATATACACACGATTGCTATGCAGCTGATTCACATGATACATCGTTTCACGCCTTGTACACTACCTGGAAAAGGAAAGCCTAAAATTGAGAAACATGTTATGAAAAGCATTGGGTGCATGTGTCAAGTGCAATACACTATATGCACGCCACTCTAGAACTACAAAGAGCATCCCTGAGGAACAATGCTTGTTGCATACGAGTTAACACTACTGCTATTTCACATCATGCTTATCAGATATACCGGCTAAATACACAAAGGCAGAAATCGTTCAACTGCGAGGAGCCCGTACTGCTTTCCCCCGGTCCTGGTTCTCGTTTAGACGCCATTCAATACACCCACGAGATAACAGCGAATCCACAATTGTATGATAGAATGATTGAATCGAATTGCATCACGGAAGACCTTCATCTTCCATCCGCGTCCACGATCAAGCATCATATACTCGGGAATGTACGAAACGCTTGTATCACGGCATATTCGGAGTGTATTGCAACCAATTGAGCAGTCGCAGGTGACACTAGCAGCACGAAGCCGCGGCGTAAAAGAAGTTGCTCTTACGTCGGGTGCACATACATTTCTTGGGTTTCAAAGAAGAAGTGCCGAACGTGTCTGCGTTCAATAACCGACCCAACAGAGCTTGCACCTGACACATACATAGCGGAGTACTTTGACATATCGTGAGGACTTACAGGTGAGCACCATCAGAGCGTCTATACCACACATTAAGATTATTCATCGTTCCCGCGAAACATCTCACCGTGATGCCTAACCCATCCAAACGCGTTAGCTGGCGGCTAAGTGTGGCAATTGACCTCTGCGACCCGAGAACCGATGAACCCTCTAAACCAGGTTCATTCATAGTGGAAGGCTTGTTTAGAGATCCGATCTTCCAAAATCAAGGAATGGTATTTCTGCGTGTAAACACAGTTTTACATGGCACGAGTAAGCTTCAAGAAGACCTACAAGAAGTACGACCTCGTCGATCGTTGGTAGCACTTGAATACACACGAAGAGAAGCAAGCGATTGTTATGGAAACGATCGACGGTGAAGAACAGTTCACTTGCATTCCAATATCACGCATGTCCCACGCAGTTGTTCTATAAAATGATCGAGGGTAGACAACCAAGAACAATTCACCTCCATCTCAAAATTCGAATTTACACGGAACCCACTGCAATCCTGAAATACACAGAACTCACGTGGATTCTGGATTTACACCAACTCAAGTTCTATCACATCAGTCCTGATTCCACACGTGTCCACGCAGCGCACGAGGAAATCGTGATTCGATTTATTTGTATAGCGGCAGCTGGGATATGTTCACAGCAATCCTTTGGATCCAGTCCTTCGAAAGCAAAACCAGGGATGCGAGTTGAACACTCAAGCTGTGGCAGGAGCCGAGCCCGATCATCTGCAAGGTATCATGCGCCACGGCCACGAGTACAAGCGCTGATGGTGTCCATATTCAGGACTGGTAAGTCTACCCTGAAGCATAACCGATAGAGATCAGATGCCCGAGATATTCAGCGAGTGTTTTAACTTTGGCAAAGAGGCTCAAGACAGAACAAGGTAGTCGTGAGCGTACAATTTTTGCTGGTATGCACACATGGCCCCGCATACTGTGTGAACACTTGTCTCATGTTTCCACTAACCTCACTGAACTCAAACGTCATCACATTCCCGGCACCCTCGGTTGCTTTTGTACATTTGGCAAATGCCAGCTGCAAAATGCGAGGATCGGCGATTGCAGCAGGCAAGAAACCGCTGCTTCTACTCTTGTCTGGATGCCATATCCTGCACAAACTTTTCTCGATTGAGATGCGTAAGCACGTCATACATGAAATCCACTAACTCGCCGTACTCCACCGTGCCGCTCTGGTCCGTGTCCACAGATGCAACAAGCGCATTGATCTCATAAGGTTCAAGCTGCAGCTGACTTGTGCCCAGTGCCTGAACAAAAACAGGGGAACAAAAAACCCAATGCAAAGCATTTGAGTACAACAAATTGAGTTGCTGTGCTATCCACACTTTAAGGAACAGTAGGCGACCCCGAAACTCAAAAGAGATATCCCAACCTAGACATCCGCGTGAAAATGCCACAAAATCGGATTGTGGATGATTGGTGACATTAAGCTCGACAAGTGTCCTGATTACATGTCATGCCACCCCAAATATACAGGGCATCCATAAACATGTTGGTCGGCATCCGAGTCCGCCCATGTTCCTCATTCGCACGCCCCTGCCACATGACCGTTGTAGTTTGGACTCTGTATGCACCTCTACAATTCTTTCGCTATTCAGGCCGATACAATTTTGAATTTCGAGCGGCGTAGCAACAATACTCACGTGCAGCACATCGAGAATCTCGACGCTGTCAAGGGTGCCACTCTGGTCCACATCCGCCTCTTGGAAGGCAGCCAGCAGCACCGACTTGACCGTGTCCATGTCCAGGCCGTGCAGCAGATCCGCGCCTGGGCCGTCAACCCCCCGACACACAAACACACACGCTGCAACTTCATGCTTGCCCTTGTAGGGGAACAGCAGGAGTCATCGGTGTCATGCGCCACACGTTTCTGATGGTGCGGCATCCCTCATCAACAGACCACCGCGTGGCATCACTACGCGGATGCACCCTGACAGCGATGATGTACAGCACGAGCGCAAAGCAGTTCCCCATGCCGTAAATGAAGACTCACACCACTTCTCCACCAAAGTCCCTCCGTGCTGCCTAAAGCAGACTCCCTTGCTACTTGGAGATCATGCCAGTAGGGACGTGCACAAGCGCTGTTGCCGGGTGTTGAAATGAAAAAATGTTGGATGATGCCGTGGGTCAGGAAACTAGCACTGCCAAACTCTGGACGAGTACGCACCTTCTGTGAGGGCAAGCTGGTTGATGGCTTTGACGCGTTGTGACTGCATGTCCAGGTCCACCAGCGTGTAGATCATTTCCGCCGCCACTCCCGAGAATGTGCGGTAGTCCACGTTCGACTCGGGATCAGGGTTGGCTTCGGACAGTATGGATATCAACTGTGCCGACAAAGCGCAGCGAGTCCAGCAGAGAATCTAAGCTTGGGGATGGAGGTTTCCTTGCCGCATAGACTCGAGGCTCTTCTGTGTTGGAATAATTTCTCATCGTAATTTTTCGCATCCGCAGACGTAGTGTCATTGTTCAAAAAGGTTTGTGGCTGGGAGAGGGGTTAAGCTTGTGGACCATCCACACCACATTTCAAACCTGGAATATCTCATTGGTGGAGGGCGCAGACAGTCCGCTACAAAAGGCACCCGGGATCTTGGAATCGCAAATGCACATAAATACATAAGAGAATCAAAAACTACAGATTGACACTGAGGGAGCTTGATCACAATCTGAACCATAATTTCATAAACCAACATGCTGCAGGCCATGAGGCTTGGATACTTCTACAAGAGAAGAAAGAAAACGCGGAGATGTCCAACAAATAGAGCTAGTTTAGCTGCGTACGACTGAGAGCGAAATCGCATCTCTTTCGTATGGACAATCAAATATCAGCAAACTATTCTGAGAGGGAAAATGAGCGCAGGGATGCCGCCCTCCACGCACCCATCCACCCCAACGTCTCAATGCGCACGCGCGTCACTCCCCTCAACCCTGGCCCAGGGGTGCCGCCGACGGCCACCGCGCACCTGCAGGCGCGTGAGCCCGAGAATCTCGGAGGACACACCCTCGAGCGCGCGCCTCACTCGCGTGAGCTTGAGCTTGCCGGTCTGGTCCGGGTCATGCTCTGCAAAGGCCTGCAACAGGGCAACTTGCAGCTCATCTGTGGACGAGAGCGCCTGGGTCGTCAACACCTGCCAGCGCCAAACCCCGCCTGTGCATCGTTGGAACGAAAACATGGAGAAACGTGCGAACCAGTCGGCTCAAAGCGACCGTTGATTCATCAATCTGGACCTCCTAGCGGATGGCCAAGAGGCGGCGCAGTTCGGTACAAGGAAAAAAAATAAACGCGCATCAGTGGCCGGGGGACAAGCACCCTTCCCTCAGGATGAATGTATGCTGCTCACATATCTCGTGCGGGACAACCCACAAGAATCTTTCGAGTCTCCGATATCCGGGGTGAGGCATATATCAGATAAACCACTGCCTCTCCTAGAACACACCAACTAAGGCGGTGCTGGGGCTTAACCCAGAGGCAAGCGTGAGGGGTGAAAAGGTGGTTTGATGATTTTCATGGCAGCTGTGACCACAGGGAAACATACCATGTTCACAGTCGCACGGGGACGGATTGTGGCCGAAATCATCCATTGAACTCTATAGAAGATGTCCTTGTCAAATATTAACTGGAAGGTTCGCCCATGTTTCATTGACTCTAGGCATGCGCGAGTGCAAGCAAAATGCACAGCGGCACACACTACGTGCTTCGCAGTTCTAAAGCCACGAAACATCTACTCGCTTGGGTGGGGCATGCGTCCCTGCGTCCCGACACCTGGGGGGGTGCGTCCCAACACGCACCCAACGGCTCCGGAGCAGCTCCAGGGCCATCATCGCACTGGTCGCGCCCAAATCCTTGGGAGGTAGCGTCCCGAATCGCACCCAACAGCTCCGGAAGAGCTCGCGGGCGGTTATCGCCCTGGTCGAGCCTAAACCCCCCGGGGATTGCGTCCAAGCCCGCACCCAACAGCTTCTGATAAGCTCCCAGGCCATCATCGCCCT
>NHOP01001458.1:0-10812 GCA_018697155.1 Pyramimonas parkeae | reverse complement strand
TGATGAGTTACACGGATTTTGAAGGTGACCTTGTGCAACGATAGAACTTAGAGCGCGATTCTGTTGACATGGCTCCCCGCCCTTGTGGTAGGGGTCATGTACCCATATATGCATATGCAGGGCCATGACCGTTACCCAAAGGGCGGGGAACCACGTCAACTGAATTGCGCTCTGAGTTCTATCGAGCACAAGGTAACCTTCGAAACCGGTGTATCAGATCGAAATGTTTATCGTAGGATTCAACGATAGCGTATTTGTCATCCCCATAAGACGAGCCTGCCGGTCTGTGCAAATCAATGGAGGACCATTCAATTTTTGCGTAGTGCCTTCATATGCGATCGCGTGCCAGCTCGAAAGCTCTGTGCGCTTATGCATCCCCGAACACTATTCCCCTCAATATATTTCCACGTCTAGCGTGAGTGTTGCCAAACGTCGCCACTCGTATTGAAGATTGCTGTGAACCCATCATGCGATGACAGTTTCCTTCACAACTCCATGTGCTTGTCACTATTTGGGACAATTGGGGTCTGGTTTATGCAGATGGATGCCCAGCGACAAAACGCGATTATGCAGCGTACCCTCTCGCCTGCACGTGGACTCATCAAGCATGCGCAGGAAGCAAATTCCATATGGAAGGTTGCTTCCTAGGCACTTCAGCCCAACCCCCTCCCACCGCCTAGTGGGTCTCGATTTGTCCGCCCACGAACACTGAGTATTTCTGCGTGTTGATGTATTCATGCCAGATTGGCTATGTGTGGTGAAATGGTTAAAGGTTTAGGGTTTAGTGGTAAACCCTACAGCCCCACTGCCGTTAGCCCTTCGGTAGCAGAGCAGTGATGTTGACCCTGCAAGGTCGTAGGGGAGATGTAGTTTGTCCAATTCGATCATTTTACTGAACACGTCAAGAACCTGTAGCATCAGTTTGCCTTACCGTCCACAACACCCACCAAAGTTATCCTGGTAGGTTGAATGCTTGTTTTGTACACTGGAATATCCAGCCCATATATTGTGCTGCTGTTATTGGGGGATTGTTGCTGATATGCTGTGCTCACGCAGATTCGCAGACACGAATGATGACGAGCTATGTGTGCGCTTGCAATATTTATCCGCTGCGCCATGCGTCCCGTGAATGTGTACTTGGTACTTGTCTGTACCATTACGTGTGAAGTTATGGATAGTATTGGAAACGTGGAACGAGCGGCCCTGGACATCGTGAATCTTCCTCCAGCATCTTGACTGACTTCTTGGTTACCTAAACAGGTGGATTTTCCCTGTCATGCCGAAATCTTTTGACCGAGAACAGGAATTTTCAAACCGTCAACTTTTCAGAGGTAGGATCGCGGGGTGTATTTGAGCGATTGATAAACAAAATCGGCATGAGCGGTGATTGTTTTTGCAGGTGTTCAAGCTTGCAGGAGATGGCCGACTATTGCACCACATGAGCAACTGCTTCTATACTCCCGTTGGGGCGGTGCGCGTCCCATAAAGATCGTTGTACTCATTACCCTATGTAAACCGCAGGGTAGTTTCAATTGAAAACTCGCATATCATGGTTCGAGCCCACATATCATCAACCATATAGGTGAGATTGCAGTGATGGCTCGTCGTAGATGACAGGCCAGACATCTGAACAGAGGCCACAATATCTGTTGTTTGACCATCATCGATGCCAAATGTGTTGATGGAGGAGCGGTAATTTGTTTCACGGGTGTTCCTTTTGTTTGCGTCTCACAATGGATAGATCTTACTATGCCCGATAGTGTGTTGAGGGCCACGCTGCCCGGCGGATGGTGTTGGAATAGCGAGCGTTTTTTCCAATTGCCTAACCAATCGATGACCTTGATATGTCCCGATCCATATCGTATGGCTTAGCTGGGTGTCTTCTTGAATTTTCAGTGTTGAAGTCCCTCTTTTGGTGGTTGTAGCCTAGGCCAACAATTCAGCAACATTCGCGGTGACTGGCGGGTCAACTTCGATTAGCAAGAGGTGGCACCTATCGCCTGCTTAAGAGGAACATTATCCGCTGGTTCAGAAAGATTGATTGTCCAGACGCCAAAGAAGAAGACAGATGACTTGTGTAAACCAGTGGGTTGCCATCGCGCAAGAGGTCTTTGGAGGATTCTTCTTTTGTAATTTCAGCATCGTGGCATGAGTATAAACAGTCCGTGATATGCAGTTTGCGATAGCGAATGCGACTGCGAATGGCAATACATTTGGTCGACGCAACTGTCATCATGGGAATCTGATAGCGTTTTTAGCCGACGACGCTCAAGGTTGGGAGATTGAACTTGAGTATCGTGTCAAGGACCTCGTTTTAAAGCTAAGAGCTTTTCAATGCGGCACGTCAATGAGGGTTGTCGTGCCGCATGCGGTTTTAGCGTACGTTTGTGTGTGTGTGTGTGTGCGAGTGTACAAGTGCTCGCATGTATATTCAGCCAACACCCTCACTGCCTTGCGCGAGTGTGTCTGCATAAGCCGACATGGTTTTGCGGCTTATGCAGACAAAAGTCTGCGTAAGCTAGATGCTTTCGTATCGCAATCCAAGTGCGGAGGTCTTATCGCATTGAACTTTGTTGTTGGCGATATCTTGCCAGCGTCTTTTTGCAGCTAAGCGACTATTTACCACACGGCATAAACTTTGATTGGAACCGGTGTCTGTGCTGCCGCTGCTCGTTGTTTTTATGGCAGACTGCCACAATTCAAAGCCTTAGGAGGGAGCCTGTGCATTCCATGGAACATGGAACGATGAGGCCAAAATTTTACATATGCGTTTTTCTTTGTTCCATGAAGATTTCGACGAAGCGTGTGCAATCTACCGATTCTGCAAGATCCAGCAATAGCCGTGCGGCCTAGCTCTAGGCGCGAGGATTTGTGAACATTTCGCAGGAAAGTTGCTGGGACACTTGTATTGGATCCCCACTCTTCACGCACCAGATGCTTCCATGATCCTGATAGATTATAAGTATCCAAATCGGACAACGGCTCGAGTAGTTAATACTATGGGCATCAAGTTGATTCGATGGTGTCCAAGGCAATTGTGCTCAGGTGATTTGGCCCACACATCATTTGCAGACGTATGGTATTCTGTAGGAACCGAGACGACTGAGTCTTTCTTCCAGGGAGACTGGATGCTTTTATGTTTTTTTTTTCAAAACTGTATTTGTTTTTCAGTTGATTGACAGTCAGCAAACTGTAAACAGACATTATGTACAAAACTTCCTGCCCTAGCTTGGCACACACAGTTTGTGAGACTGCTGCAATCACTCCTGAATACGCAACAAGCCGGCGTTTTGCATATGTAACGTGTACGAAGTATGACACAAACCGTGTCAGGTGGCCTAGTTGGTAGGGTGGCGGCACCGTACGCGGTCAACCCTAGTTCGAGTCCTGACATGGGTAAGACTGCCTCGGCCGATGATTATTTCTAAGGCCATGCTGGCTGTCGGGTCCTCTTCGATTATCGAGTGATCATACCAATCGCATAAACAACCACCATGAAGACTGGTGGTTTAAAAGTTGGCATGGCCTGAGATCAACTTTTCTGCCGATTGGGGATCCAAAAGATGTGCTTCTGGCATCACGATGGACGACAACGTTTAGACCAAAAGTAGGAGCGCATGGCGCAATGCATTTGACATCAAATATACAGCCAACAATGTATACGCGTTATGCACCCATTGATTGGTACATTTTTTACCACAAGATATCATGTGGATTATTCAGACAATTGTTTTGATGTTTAGTCAAATCGAGGATAACCTGCCAGGCATCGCTACCTTTGATGAATCCATGGGCAATTCAGACCCCTCCCATGCCAGAACTTGAGCCTATGACCTGCAATCGAGCTGATGCTGTACCTAATGAGCCACTTGAGGTGTGTATAGGAGGTGAATGGAAATGTTGTCTATGAACAATACAGGTCTTGGATGTGACTCCTGGCGCAGAGTTCATTGCAGCAACCCACGCTGCAGAAAAAGTCGGGGCACATCTCATTTTAGGGGATCGCCCCATCTCTCTCACCTACAGGTACATTTAGCCTTTTCAATCAATGTTTCGCGGTTAGATTTGCGCTATAGGTTCTTCATGTATGAGTTTTGGTATTGTGGTGGTGAAAAAACTTATGTTTGCATCATTCTCATTTCGAATTGCATGACACATCGGTGACCGGTCGAACTGAAGGCAAATATTCATCATCACTTACATCACATCTTGACCTGACAATCAGCTGTTCAATGTGTATTTTCTACTCTTTGCCTCTCGAAGCTACTTGCATTTGTTTTGTGCCGCTCATGTCTCTATTTCTTCCTGTATCTGATTTCCATACATCCCTTGGCGCAAACCACTTTGCTGCTAGCTCCAATTCGAGGATGCACAAGTACTGTTGCACTATTGTTGGGGTATCCGTGTGGGAATTATACAGCCGAGCCATGGCTTGCTTGCGCCGGCCCATCCGAGACCTGGCCCCAGAAGGTTCCGAGGGTGAAGCATCGACGAAGCAATCTAGGCCTACAAGTCCAGCATCTTTCCTTGAGGATCTGGTAAGGGCCAATCCCATGCGTCTCATGCCTTAGGAGTCCCTTCAACAACAGCTGTTTAACCCAAAAGATATCTTTGTGATTGGATTGTGTAGGTGATTGGTGTGATCGCTCGCTATTTGAAGAGGACCCGACGACCAGCATGATCTTATGATACATCATCATCCGAGGCACAACCTTTCCATGTCCGGCTGGAACAAAGGCAACTACGAAACCGGCCGACGCCCTACCAGCTAGGGCACATGTCACGTAATTTCCTCTTCGAGTGTGTGCAGAATTGACAAAATGCTGGGTAAACAGAAATGTTTGTCTGTACGGTTTCATGATGGCTTGCGTTTTAGTCACCAGACATCATGGGAATAAGTACAAAAGTTTGCGTTTCATAGATGACCCACCAGCTGGCGTGGCCTTTTCATATATTGTCCGAGGCAACTGCTTTCCATTTCGGGACTTGCGTTTGTGACTCCTTCAAAATTGTGCGGTTGCCCAACCAACTAGGCCATCCTTCATCATGGCACCCAAGCACAGAGAAAAAGTTGAATCTCGCACCTGGCATGAAGTGTCGACTGCCTACAGTAAGCCATTTTGTTGGCAACGCAGGTGGAGGACTGCGATAACCCCAAAGACGCCTTGATCTCCGGGGAGCGGTTGCTAAAAGCTGTGTTGAGTGGGAAGCCTGTGAATGCTGAGGATCTTATTGCAGTTCGAAAGTGTGGCTCGAAAAGTGTGGAGCGCCTGAAACACAAGGCCACTCACGGGACGACAGACACCAACACGCTGGAGGGCCAGTTTTTTGCCCAGCTGCCTCAACAAAGGAACCAGGGCAAGTGCTTGCAGCGAGTTGTGGTCGAGGTGCGCTTGTTGCTTTAGATTGCACCAATACTTTATGTGGGCGCCAAATTGATCTTGCCTTCAAGCGTAGCACATTGCTCTTCAGGATGCACTTTTCCCCCAAGAAGCTGATAGCATAAGGATTGCCAATGTGTTGTGGGACTTAGGGTTTTGGTGTGTGGTTTGGGGGCATTCATTCTTTGGTAGGACGTGGACGTGCACTTACTACGAGTTTCATGCGTGTTCCAACGGGGTGAAGCCTCGTGCATGCTTTTCATAAGCTTTGAAAATTAGGAGCGTCGAGGTTATGGTGATTGTTAATCATATGCGGGATATTTTTTAACGGATTATCAGAAAAGCGCGCTTGTTTCTACATATGTGTCTTCACAAAATAAGGGGCTCAACATTATCGAAAGCGATGTGATTTTAACTGATCAAAGCTTCGAGATGGACCCTGTTGAGTTATTCATGGTGCTGGCGTATGTTGAATACGCTGATGTTGTAATGATGACAAAAAATGAGTTATACAGGATTGACTTGTTGATGTACGCAACATTTGAGTCTATCCAGGATGTCCCGACTCAATCCAACAGCAGCACATTGAATGCAGCTTGCATGTGTGATCAAGTACATATTGTGAGTACACTAGACGGAACTCGGATGCACCCACAACGATATTGCTCCTGAAAACGTATGTTGCTTGTGAGCTCTTGTACCCACAACAAAAATCGTGTCCTTTGCATCTGTACTAGTTGTCGGTTGAGCCATGCTGGTGGACATATAATGTGTTAGAGGAAGTTGGGCGCTCCCGCAAGTGCTTGGTATTGGCCTGATGATGTAGTGTCCCACTGATACAACCCAGTGATGGACGTGAACTCCTTGGGCATGTTCCTGCATCGCTTGGTTTTATACAATTCGCTGTGCTGTTTGTTGGTTGCCTGCAAGTTGTGAGTGATCATACCAAATACCTCAAATTTTCCTCATGGTCGCATTTGATGGATAATTCTGGTTCCATGTTTGTCGCATTCATGAACACCTTTAAGCTAAGCTATCATGCACATATTGTTGAACAGTCGAATGTCTCTAGATGAGGCCACACCATCTCAGCTACCAATGTTTCCCTTTCGTTGATGCCTAATTGTTAGTGGTACTACTTGCCGGATGCTTGTTGAGCATGGAACTTGTATGATACCTATGAACTCTACATTGTTCTACTGAACAGCGTTTGTCCCAAGTACCAAGGATGCAAACATAAGACGTGCATGTGTGTTTCAGGAGCGAGATCTGCTATTGGCACGGGCCATGCAAAGGAGCGACGCAAAGTGTCTGGTGGGTGTTGTAGGCATGGGACATCTTCCTGGCATTTGCAGAGTGTGGACAGATGCGTGCACTCCAATAAACCACATCAAGGCCGCAGAGTACTTTTTGCCGGTCCCGGCAGACGTGGTGCCAGTCAGTGACGCAGAGAAGTGGGGACAGTATGCGGCTGCTAGCGTTGGTGTGACAGGTATCGCCCGCAAGGGTTTACAGAAACGAAGTGTGATAGGGTTTCATGCGGCCTGTACGACAAGTGTTGGCATCTCCTGAACGACCCTAATTTGCAAGCCAGCCAGCTCTTTATTGCTGTTGTACACACTGTGTGAATATTGTTGCGAACTAAAAAGAGTGTTTTATGTGGTGAGTTAAAGCTATAGTAAATACCGTACTGTATGTTTTGCTTCCGATCGCAGTTTATTCTTCTTTGTTGTCCGTATCATCCATCACGTTGATGCATGCCCAGGGTTGCCAAACATGTATAGTTGACTCGCCAGCTGTTTCTTGCTACTGTCTCTGCCTGGGCCTTGCTCAGGTACATTTCTGCTGTGCAGACATCGACCGAGTATTGCAGCTGGTCTCTCAGTTTTTGGGGCAGGACTAGTTTTTGGGGTTGCACATCAGTATGCCACGCTTATGAGAGGTTTAGAAGATCTTGGGAACGTTGCAGAGATCGTTTCTGTGTCAGGTGGAGCAAGCTCTTAGAAATTTTGCAAGGCTGCTTCACCAGTCAGTGCGACAGTAATTTTGACTACTTGTCATGCAAATCTACGCCACAGACTTACACCAGAAAGTATATTGATAGTGCATGGGATGAATGTACAAGTACTTGCTGATGACATCCACATTGGACACCGCGCGTTTCCCAGACAAATGGGCCTAGGAGACGAGATATGTGAATTAGCTTGCGAATTATGCCCGCCCCTTGATCAAGATGTACTTTACTTGCTTATCTGAGATCTGTGTTTCTGAAATTTCATCCGTCGGCACGCACTCCACGCGAGTGATTAGCCATTTTGTCAACCACCCTTTGTTTTTGAAGATGTGTGTGTGCCTATTGTGATTGCATACAATCTGTGGCGGGCATCACGTGACCATGTGTACTGTTCGGCACTCACGCTGATGTTTCATTACTATCATGGCGAACCGTCAAGGGAGGTTACAGCCACATCCAGGGTCGCTGATTCAGCCTGAATATTTTGCGTATGGTAAATTGGCAGTTCAAAAAAATGAAAATGAAATGAAATAAAGGCTTTGGAGCCACTTGTTTTCATGGTGGTTGTTTGGTTGTTTAGGCGATTGGTATGATCACTCGCTTATCGGAGATGACTCACCAGTCCGCATGCCATTTGATATGTCATCGACCGAGGCAGAAACTACCCATGTCGGGGCTCGACCACGGGTCTGCCATGTAGGATGTCGTCGCCCTACCAACTAGTCGACCCTTAGTCATATATTCCATTGGTACAGAAAACAAGACCATCGAGCAGGTACAGAATTTTCATCTATTTCGCCGTCGTCGCTCATATTCTGGTTGTGCCCTAAAGTCTGTCTACCAAAGAAAAACGAAAGAAAAAAAGGCTCAAGTGCCTTTCTTACTTGCGGACAGTACCGGCATGGTTGATATATCACCGTGTCCAATCATAGATCGTCTGCCACGGCATCCTTCAGCATTTGATATCAAAGCCACAGCCTCTTGGAACTTGAGCCCACAAACATAAGTTGGATAAATCAAGACGTTGTGAAAACAAGCCGCTGTAGTCGCCAACTGACATCCATACATCTGAATCTTTCCGTGGTGAAACTATATCATGACATTTGCGATCGCGTTGCATTTTGCATGGCAGACATCGCTGATGCCTTTGATTATGCTCGCAAAGGCAAGATCATAGCAACGCACTCGTAGCTCTAGATAAGCGGGTCGGTCCTGTTACAGTCACTCAACATCCCATCGGATTGATTGATTAAAAATCAAGATTGAACATCTCCCTGTGCACGTTGTGCAGGATGTAGTTCAGTATCGAAGACAAATGATTATGCACTCAGCAGTCATTCTAGAGTATCCCCATATCGGTAATTTTTTTGGGTTATTCCAAAAGAAAATATGTTCCCGAAGCGCGGCTTTGTGGAACATTTAATGAGTGGCGTGTGTGTGATGTTACTCAGCCGTGAAGTCAGGAGTCCCACGGTCGCAGCACGCTTACCATTTCTCCATGTTTGCTTATGTAAACATTCGAAAGAAAGAGTGGATATATTAGCTGCACGAACGGACAGCAGTATCACTGTTCGTGCATTCGCGATGCAGTCCATGTACATTGAAAACATGTTCGCCTCATCGTCTCCAAGGTGGCTTGATACCAATGCCAAAATCACGTGTTCGCAATGCTGCTTGCTACACACTTTGCGCACGCCATCAAGTCACGAAGAACAAATATGTACGAACCCAAGAACACGATGTGTTATCTTGATATACAAACTACACGTTGATTATACCCAGGACTTTGCTATCTTGACTATCGAACAAATGGAAGTCATGTTCGCATTTTATATTCCTCGTGGTTGGGAACCTACCAAACCAACCTTCTTTTCGAAACCTTACTCACAAAATAGCGAAATCCTGCGTAGTACTGAGCCCTCAACGCGGCTTGTGATACTATCCAGTGTAGTGTGCTGCTAGATTATGACGAATATGTGAGGAGAGAGCAAGCAGTCTGATATTATCTCAATATTCCAGTGCAGAAGCATTCACATATTCAAAGACTATACATACTAGTTGTTGAAAGGTCCATAAACAGTGGCCTGAAAGGAGGTGAGTCAATAAGAGGGCATGAGACTATGGCTTTATTGAATCCGATCATCTCGCGCTTCGAAGAGTCTTGACCAGCAGTCCAGTCTGTACAATCTTGTCCGCCCAGCTACCTGCAAAAAAATCAAGGCAATGATCGTGTCCAAACCTGCTGTGCAGTGACAATCATAATCGACTTGACAGCATGCTTGATATTGGGGGGTTGCCTACCAGACATAGAGACATGCGATCATTCTTCAGCAACCAAAGACATTCTTTGTTATCCATATCTTGCAGGGTTAACAGTGGTTGAATTACTCTAGATACCAAGAATGGCAATAACAGGGTCAGTGGGTGCTTTGCCTTAAGAGCTTCAGTTGTTAATGCACGATTGTCCCTACAAGCTGCCATAGCAAAAATACAAAGCACCACCTTGGCCCACGTATGTTCAGGGGTTGGCCCACAATATCTTCCCAAAGTTACATGACTGCGCCTCTCACGAATCACATGAACATTGTTGCATTTTGTCGCAAGAGCATCCAAGTATTCCCTGCTGTCAGCTCATTTACATCTTCCTGAGCAAAACATGAAAGCCCACACAACGTATGTCAAGAGTGTATTGACCCCCTGGGCATCCATTATGCATCAAATCTGATTGTCAGCAACCAGACTTCCAGCATTTCAGCAACATCAAAAGCGTTCTCACTTCTAGCAAACAACAACCAATGGTTCTGTTCGTAACGCAATCTGTTGATAGCAACGATGGTTTGGAAACAAAAGCCTATGTGAAGAAACATGCTATGGTGGACAGACGTAACAAGATGGTAAGCTGTAGAAAGATTGTGCAGAAGTTTCTCATGAAACCTGCAAGTAGCTGCAATCAAACAAATGCCGATGCTCAGCCCTGGATACGCATGTCAGCTGTACTCTGCAAAATCCAAAACAAAAGCGAGAACCTGTCGCATTTCAAGCTGTTAATTTGGCAAAATCCACAAGGCCACACTGGCGGTTTGATATACTGATGACTAACCACCGGCCCTGGCCAATATGCACCTTTTGAGGGATCGAACCCATTTCCAAGGAATAAACGCACAATCTGATGGTGCATCCACCAGACAGACATCGGGTATGGCGTGTGGGCATATGTAACTTACCAAAATGGTCGTTTTTGGACATCCACAGTAGCATGGGTCTGGGCGTTGTGTAGCACTCGTCGTCGCTGTCGTACGCGTGTTGTGCCCCCCGCCTAGCCAACACCGCCCACTTCATCATGCCCCAGGGAGGGACCCGCTCGTCCTCCATGTACCCTTGGATCAGAAAAGCTGGCAGCTCCGCCTTGTTGCGCTC
>NHOP01001457.1:0-10816 GCA_018697155.1 Pyramimonas parkeae | reverse complement strand
GGATCTGGGCAACCAATCCCACGCTGCCTTCGAGCACGCCCAGGAGTTGGGCGTGCAGCTGCGAGCGGTGCGGCGCCATCTGAAGGATTAGAACCGCAAGAGCAATCCCATGTTTCATTTTTATACAGTCAAGGAGTATCGAGCGGCGAGATGTAGGCAACGGGTCCTGAGTTTGAATTCTACTGGAAGTGGTTTGCCTGGGCTCTCTCTGGAGATGGCAGAGATATACCACTTGTGAGAGAACTCTGCACCTATGCTACAACCTGAACAGCATGGCATAGCTGTGTTCATGCACGACAAGATTCTTGTGACTAGTGCGTCCAAGTGTTGCTTGTCACGGCAATTGCTGTCAACGCACAGTTGTCTGTCCGCTTCATGCCTGGAGCGCTTGGAACACCTGGAGCACCTGTGATTCTGGGAGGTGTTTGGTCGAAGTGCTGACGGCTCCAACGATCAGGGTGATTTTTATATTCCTGCAAATGTCGCAGCTGTGATACCAGGCAACCAAGATCAACGTCAAGACACCAAACCAGAAGAGCCTCAAAACTCGAGTTGTATGCGCAGGATTGAAATATCCATTGCTAGAATTGGTATTGATTGAGGATCTGTGTTGAAACACAATGAGGTGTTCTGTAAGGGGCATCACAATGATCATAATCATGATTAAGAGTTTGCCATCAGCAGATTTACTGTATGAGTCCATTGACTTTTCCAAATGTGTGCATTGTTCCAAAGATGCAGTGTGCAAAAGTCCCGAGCGTGTACATATTTGCAGCTTTTCCTTTGCGCATGGAATTAAGCCCAGGCATATTTGATACATGTGTATGAAGTTACAACGTAGCTCTGTGCGCCACAATTGTAAAATCAGTTTGCCATCTGATGTGATGTTTTGAGAATCAGAAAGTGCACACTGTCAAATGCGCTCATGTGCTACCCGATGAGTTTTCTCCCCACATGTGTCCGAAGGAATCATGTTAATGAAGATATCCTGAGCCATCATAACCCATTTGAGTTTGCTGGTCATGGGTTGCGTGCGTGTGTGTGTGTGCAACGGCATGAGTATCCCATCAGGCTCGCGAACAACTCGCAGAGGCAAAGGAACAGCAGGCGGTGAGTAAATGCTTGTCCCAAGTGACCAATGGTGTCTCACTGGTATTTGTAGCATTTATTTTCATGAAGGTTCTTCGTGAAGATTGTCTATTTTCACGTATTTATGCTGTATGTATGCGCATGAAACGCACAACATGCATATTTCGTATGGATTTTCGCAGAACACCAGGCTTTTTCCATGGGGAAAGCGCAGTGTGTTCTCCATGCAATATAGCATGAGTGTCTGGACCGGACTTACCAAATTGGTAATGAAATATGTATACATCCACTTATGTATACATGTAAGCATATATTCATGTATACGCACATGCTTACCGCCCTATTGGTAGAGGTCATATCCCATTGTATGTACGTTTATATACACGGTGTACAATTACATGATGGTTGCCCTAGCGGCGGGTGGCACGACATGCCATATGGGTCCTGTATTGAAATTTCCTGCTGAAAGACATGACCTCCGAGACCCGTGTCATTCGTCAAACATGGTGTAGGATTCAAAAAGGCGCATTTCGTCATCCATCGAAAAATTTGCAGCGAAACCAGCTGTTCTGTGTGTATGTATGTATCATATTCGGAATGAATGTTGTTGACATTGGGAATACTTTCTGAGCCTTCCACGTGAGCCGCGACAGTTTTGTTGCGTGGTCCATGTAGGACAAGGACTCTATTGCCAGGGGTGTTGCGCTTTCCACTGCAATCCGAAGGACATGTCTCCACTAGCTGAAAACAACCTCTTGACTGTAGCCATATCATCGCAAAAGCTTTATCTATTCTTTCTCTGTGGCTTTGTCTTCTATTGCGTGTTTGTGAAATCTGTTAAGCGCCATGCAAAGTTCATGAACAAATGAAATATTTTCACTAATCCAAAGCAGTGCAATAACTTTGAGAATATCTTCCTAGTTGTGGATTCATCTGCTATAATTTGTCGATTTGAGTGCGGTGTTTTATCTGCAGTTTCAACTTCGGTTGCATTTTCATCGGATACGCTTGCAATTGCGTCAAAATGCCTCTGCCCTTGAATCAATATCCCATCAGCTCCGATTTTGGTGCTGATAAGCAGATGTGTGATGGAATAGAATGTTCACTGATGTCATCAGCGAGTCACCAACAAGTTTTGTGCGAAAGGCTACAGTCAATGCGCCTCAGCTCTTGGGCTTGCACTTTATTCCGCAGTTTGTTTTTCTGAAATTCAGATGGCAGAGGCTGCTGTGAACGATTCCAGACTCGCGTTTGATGACCAGCAAAAATCATTGGAGCAGGTGAGTGTGGTGGGAGCTCGATGTCCGTAATCGCTCGAGGAGATCAAATTTCATATTTGGAACGCGAGATGAACTGATAGGCCAGGCGACTCAATTTGAGTTACAGAAAAAGAACATATGCTATGCTCATAGTGTGGGTAGTTCTAGGCCTAGTAGCAGACCGAGTGAACGTTTAATGATCAACAGATCTCGGCAACTACAAACAACCTCACATACACGCACACACACACACACACAATCTGTTGTGCCTCGACAGCTTAACAATCATCTGCAAGGTAGTGTGCAGTTGATCGTTAGCAAAATTGTTTTATAGCGTTGATAACTGCTTTGTTTTCACTGAGAGACGTTTGTCATGATGTGCATCGATTATCGGTCAAGTGTGCGGTTCCTTGGAAAAGACCCGCCAGTATCTAGCAAGTTCCCTTGCTTGTGATTGCCCTGAGACGTTTCTCGGACGCCATGAAGGATTTTGATTGTAATTATGAATTATTCCATGAATCAACGTGTGAACAGTTTTGCTTAGCAAAAGTTCCTGAGAATTTTGTATCCTTTCATCGTTTGATTATATGGGCCAGGATGTGATGAATCATTTCTACTCATCTTTGGGAGGCGCGGCTCCGCAAGTGAATTCATGTCCTCAAGCTCAACACATGTTGTCGTTTTGAGATGTTTATTTCAGGTCCACATGGAGTTGGCGAGTGTGTACGTTCGTGCCACTGAAGCGGAACAGTTGTGCTGCATGGAACAACAATCAAGGGAAAGCATGGAAGAGGACCTTGAGGGTGCAAAAACCGGTGTGGGAGAGCTCCAACAGACTATACAGGAGCTGCATGCTGAGTACCAAGCTGCCAAAGCAACTCTAGGGGAGACTGAACAACGATCAGCCGTGCTCCAGGTGACCAGCACGTTTGAGAAGGGGGGTTCAAAGAATACTGTCCCTTGCAAGGATGTTGGATGTTTCACAGGTTTGCAAGTATATATTTTCGAATATCATGTTGCATGTGTCATCTTCATCTGATTGCTTCATTTTGCGTATAGCCCTGCAATCGGTGCTGATGATCTGTGGTTCAGCGCATGTCGAACGCCCTTCCAGACCCTTTTGATTTCTCGCTGCATGTGGTTGTAGCTTTCATTTCCTTACGAAATGCTTTTCTTGCTTTGGTTCCATTGGCATAGGCAGTTCCCTCGTCTACTCCGCATGGGCCGCGTAGGTGGCCTAGTTGATGGGCAAGCAGGTTGGTTTGCAGGAGGTCCTAAGTTTAAGCTCTGACATTGAAGGTGGCAAGGTTTCTGCCTTGGTTGCTGATTTATCAAAAGCTATGCTGATTGAAGGTGGCGAGTCACCTTCGATCATTGCATGATGTTTATACCAATTGACAGTGATATATTTCGTTTTCGAGTTATCCTTGTACACTTGTGCACCGATTGAACTAAGCGAGCAATTCCGTTGACATGGCTCCCCGCCCATCAAGTAAGGGTCATGTCCCTACACATGTCCACAAGACATGCCTGATATTCTTGTTAAGCCAATTATGGCACATCTTGTGAATTCCATGTTTGAAGTGATTGATTGTAAAGTACAGTAGAATTGAGTTCAGGCACAATTGCATACAGATGATGGGGTGGGGTAGGGTATGTTATGGGTTGCTGTTTCAGTTTTGTCATATGATTTTGTATACGGTTGTGGTGCAACATGGCTTGGATACCAGCCCCAGGACATGCACGGGCAGCAGGAGCTCGCATTCGATCCGGACGCGGAGTGATCACTTTTCCACATTAGCATGTGAACAAGAGGGGTGCTCGAGTTTTCATGACAGAATCCCTGCGAGACTTTGACTTTGATCGTTTAGAACGCGTCTTCCAGGATTCGTATTTTGCATTTGTAGATATGTGGTAAGCATGGTGCACTGTTCCTTGGAGGGATTTTGCCTGGAAATGGAATTCCGCTTTGTGACTAGTTTATGTGGCTTCCTGCCCAGCTGGTGGGGGTCATATCCCATTATGTACGAGCACAAACGCATGTGTACGTGTTTTGGAGTTGCGATATACATAACTTTATCGCTGCATTTTCTGCACGTGTGCATCTTCACGCGATGTTGCGCGTTTCTGACAATGATGCACGCACTCGCCGGTTCCCTGCTCAGATGGAGACAGAGGAGCTGGTTGGAGCGCTGGATGCCGCCAGAAATGCAGCTCGTGAAGCCGAGTCCAAGTGTGCCCATGAGTATGGAGTTGTGCAGCAACTAAAAGATGAGATGAACTCGTGCAACGAGGAGTTGGCAAAGTTCCGCGATAAGAGCTCCCACGATGAAGCTATTGTAGATCGCTTGCGCAGGGAGCTGAGAGCTGCCCAGTCGGAAGGTGCCACAAAAAAATTCTGGAACATTGATCGTCATGTGTTTTACATTAGGACCTGTGTTTATATTCTCGTAGTGCATTTGATCAGCGTATCAGCACGCTTTTGAATTTTTACAATTGACTGTGCTTTTCGTTAGAGCAGCTAACAGTTTTCCAAAGAAAGACGCACAATATGGACTGTTGAGCCACTGGTGAAAGATTCCGATGCCTTTCAGCCCACCAGATTGTGCGCTGCTTCACTCAAGAGATTACTCTGCATATTTGGACTCAAAGTTGCTAGAACGTTAGATTTGATGTGATCCCTATCGTGAACACACCTGATTTGTCTACAACAGCTACATAGCAAGAACAGATTTATGAAGTTGACAACTACTGGAAACGATTTAACTTTTCCATTCCAGTTGTTCAGTGTATCATGCTTTTGTGACGGTTTGCAGCTTCCAAGTCGCGTCAATGTTTGATACTCGCCTAGGGCTTCATCGTTGGATCCACCTTTTCGTGTGATGGAGTTGTGGGGGTTCAGCTAGTGATATGCTTTTGAAGACATTGCAATATACCAGTCCACGCAATTGCAGTTCGAACAACACACTCAATAATTTTCTGGCTATTCGCACCGTGGCGACTTCTCGCATCACTCGCATTATCCACATGGGATTGGAATAATTTTGTTGTCCCTGATGCCGATTTGTTTGTTCGCCTGCGCTGAGGGACAGTACTGGATATTTTTTGTCGCTATTTGTGAGTGTAGATTTAGACCCATCAGGAAACAAAACATATTTCAATCAACTTGTTCCAGGTTGAGAAAAAGAAAACGAGATGCACTGCAACTGCAATTATTGTTAGTTCTTTGAGTTTTTGCATGAATAGTTTGGACATTGTTCGCTGTATTGACAATTTTATTGTCGTGGACACGTTGGGTAGCTTCGGGGACTACATGCGAGCGAAAAGCGCATCAGGACCGTCTAGCAGAAATCGAGAAGCAGCATGCATGCTTAAGCGCCGAGAATCGCACTTTGCATCTGGAGCTGCGGGACATCTCTCAAAAGTACAACCAGGCCAAGTCCCAGATAGAGCCTGTGAAGGCGGAAGCGGCAGAGTGCAACCTCAAGCGTCAAATGCAAGAACGTCTGGTAGAACGACTTGAGGTACCTCAACACAACCAGGCACCATTCGTCATGCCATGCCCCATAATCAGAGCCTTGCAATCCAAGCTTTAGGCAGAGTACACACAGTGTGAACAATACATGCAATGTGCTGCTTTCTGTTGCAATCCACAGAAAATGAGAAAATAGTGAGAAACGACATGCTCCGTGCCAACAAGAAGACACTGAATACCTCACACAACGATTTCTATTGTCTTTGGAATAGATTTCAGTTCCAGGTTACCAGCTCCTGGATTGCTATGTAGGGATTTCTAGGCTGTTCGCATTGGCTCTTCCCACGAATGTGAAGCCTTTTAGACGCCAAGCACTCTTTGTGACTGTTTCTGAGCAAGCGTTGCTAGCAGCTAGGTCAAGAGTGATTGTCTATAAGCTAAACAATTAGTTGTGATTATTCTGATGTTTTGTACCCCGGTCGTGTGTTCAATGTATTCAATTACATCTTGCAGGCGCAACTTGCCAGTGCTCGTTCTGAGGCCCGTGCATCAGAACAAAAGTGCGTGGCTCTTGAGAGCTGTGTGCGTCGACAAAGCGCCTCGACCCAGCAAACAACAGGCTCTGTTGATCGCAGTGTACGTGTGCATGATGGTATGCTTGGTTTGTGATTGTCTGTGGTATTGATCACCATTGAGTTTGTATAACAAGCGCTCTGGAAGTAAAAAGCTGGAGACGTTTCTTGCGTTTTCGGCACTGGGATTCATGGAACGTACTCAGCTCTTGGCGTTTGCTTACATGATGGTAGAGGGGAAAATGATTAGAATTTGAAAATGTGAATGCGTTTCTGGTACTCTTGTATCCAAAATGATTAACAGAATCGATATGTTAGTTTTGGGTATCTGACAGTTCGGTAATTGACCATTGGCGTCTGCGAGAAAGTAGGCTTTGGCAAAACAAGATATCATTGATGAACCCTCATATTGGATATTCGCTAATTTGCTGGGGAACTTCATGCCCAGGCTTCTGCCTTCTTGACGTAAGCGTATTCACTGCAGGGACATCAGTTTATTGAAGGGTGCGAGGGGACGCCAGTGCAGTCCCTGGGAAACCAACAAGTCCATAAAGATCGAATGAAACGCCCAGGTAAGAGCATCTGACTTCCATTCTTAAACTTTCTCATCGATTTGGACATGTTTCCTTGTGACCGCAAAAAGTGAAACTGATGAAGTGTTGGACGGCTTCGTCCGGAACTCAAGTCCGATGTGATCTGTCTTAACCCCTGCATGCCCGTGCCGTACTGTTGATGCAGAAAACGCTCAAAGCAACGGTATGGGTGCGCCGCCTTCAAGAGACTTGTCCAATTGGCTACACCCCACGACTCAGGCTCGCCTCATGTTCAACACTTTCCACTGCAGTTTTCAATGATTAGTTGTTTTGTCTGCATATTCTTTTGATAGATGAGATTGCATCAAGTCAGTGTATTGGGTTTTTGTATAGCTTCCCATGAATCCAGATTATGTATGAGGCATATCCATACCCCGGCAAATGAGAATCGCGCGGTCTCGGGTTCCAGGTACTCATGAAGCAAGATGTTGCTATGAAGTAAGTAAGGCTGTTCGGTGTCACATGACGGCTGCGTTTCTGCGTATTGCATGTTTTGGTGTGTACGGGCGCAGCCGGCTTGTTCATGTATGCAATGGCGTATGGTTGTTATTTGACTAACAATTGAGAACCTATGCATTCAGTGTATGGTGGTTGAATCTTGATGCACCCATACAACCAGGGAGCACGTGACATCGTGCATACTACTCCGTGGGAAAGAGTAGATGCGTTGAAAGAACAGCGTTGAATAGGTCGAAAGCCGTAAGCCATGGGACCGATAAATAATGGAGGTTGACATACATGCAGGTCGTGATCTATCTCAGAGAAATTATTGTTTGTATTCATGTTGCGACAGCAAAGCGACGGCTAACATAAGATTTACGAAGCTTTTTCTATGTTTCAATGTTCTGCCATTTCTTCGGCCATAAAATGTCGGCACCTGTGCACAGTGCTGCACGGTCTATTCAATGCTTGATTGAATGTGCACTATGCATGTATTTGTGTTTGCTTCGTACGCAGCAAGCGCAACGCGCAGGCTGATTGAAACTACCCAACCGCAATATTCATTGATGTAATTCCACAGCTTTTCTCTACACGATGTGTATTACAAAATGAATATCATTGTGTCATCCAATATGCTACAGGGAATCTGGCCTGGCGATTCCATTGCACAAAAAATCCTCGACGAGTGATCAGCATCGTGGGGATGCGGCATTTTCGGGTTCTGGGGCGGTGCAAATGTGTTCTTTGCTATTTAGAAGTGCGACGTGCAGACGATGCCAAAGTGGCATAAAGAATTCGTGCTGATTCAACTATTTATGTTTGATTGTGCACTTGATTCGGCCCACAAAGTTTAAGATCGATTTTGTGAAACCGCAATTAATCTCGACTTGGAACACACGGTTTCCCCATACATTCGGTACGGATCGCTCAATGCCATTGCTATCACCTGTGTTGTGGCCCACTTAGATTTCTCAAATTACATGTACTTCGTCGTAGCATCAGGAACAGAATAGAACCACCGGCGAAACACCAAAAACGAACCCTGGTACATTCTGCGCAATTTGTTCCACATGACTATCGTGGGGCAATGCAAACATTATATTGGTGTCTTGGTACAAAACAGATCTTCAACGGGCCCGTAATGTGGCAGCAAAATCTCAAGTATGAGTCGACCTATGAGGCCCATGAGGACAACAACAATAAGATGGCAATAGTGTTTTCGCAATCCCGCTCCTGGCACAATATTAGCATGTTGATTCAACAAGAACCGCAATGAAGGCATCATTGAGCGTCCGGGCTACAAGCCTTGAATCTTCATGGCCAAGGCAGGAACTGAGCAATAATGGTGATACAATAAACGATTTACGCCCGTTTGTTGGTAAAACACGTGCAGTTGGCGTGATGCTCTGACATGGCGTATGCCCACGCCTTCCTACCCGTTTCAAGTCGCTTCTCCTCGTTGTCCTCACACGACCTGGAATTCGTTTCTCTCGCGCGCCATTGTTTGCCGATGATTGCTTCAAAACATTTTCGTGGAACAGACGGGCGCCTACTCTCCATGAGCTCCGCCACTGCCGCATTAGCGTGCTGCTTGTGCAAAGACTGTCGTAGTGGTTTTGCAGGAGATGCAAACTTATCGTGCACCCCTGTTGATTCCAGCCGCAAACCGTTTGTATTTCTGATATATGGGAACGCCTGGTGGCAACCATGTTTGAAAGCGATTGGTGATATAACAGGTTCCACTGCAGTGCTGAAACATAGCGGATTCCCCAAATCCATCTTGATTGAAGGATATGCGATTGACGTAGTGTACCGGACGTCGAAGCTCTTTCACATGCACGCCAGTGCCCAGATGGTATATGTGATAACACTAAGGGGTGATCAAACAGGCTGTATTGTATATGCACGGTGTATTACGACCAACTTCATAACTGACCTCGGTGTCCAAAGGGCGTATTGAGACTGGGAAGCTCAACATGCACGAATGCACACGCGTCACAAACATCCTGGCAAACTGGAAGCAATCTTGCCAGGGTATGCCCTGCATGCCGAAAAGGCCATATTTCATTTGACATCTTTTAAGAACGAATGTATGAATTGGAAACTTGAAATATGACACACCCCCAATGTTTGAATATATCCAAATGCGTATATATGGATGCAAGCTAAGAACATGGAGAAAACTGTTCTGCAGACAGTAAGATACGAATGGGAGAGTAGCAATTTACTCAATATATTTATTTGAGATGTAAGTATCAAAATTACCCTACACTGTGAGACAAGTGTGGTTCGCAAAGATTTCCACAATAGAGCCATCTTCACACGCACTCAGACACGCAGACACTTGGTGATCACCTGTAAGAGCATCCAGTGACGGCAATGCAAGTGCAAAGTAGTCGAACGCAATCAACACACAAGCAGCAGCAATCTCAGATGGGTGATGGTGATTACTGGCGTCGTAACTGTTCACACCCAACCCATCAACAGAAGAAATCCCTCATGGGGTACAATCTAGATTCACAGAACAGGTATATCACATTATTGATTTGTAGTGGAATGATGGGTAAAATGCAAGTACAACAGTCTTGAACGCTTGTGTTAGGGTTCCATGCTACTACGTGTCGTCTTCGAACTAATCTCAGAAGGCACCTGAGAAGGGAGGCGTCACAAACATAACGGGCAAATGCTGCCACCACAAAATCAGCCTCCGATGCCAGCAACATGGGCTGCAGGTAGTCAATCGCTGTGGAGATGCTCACGTCAAATTGAAGAATCTCCAGCACCTTGCTGTACATGGCAGCATCCACTGCTATGAATGCTTGGATATATTGCGCATTTCATTCTAATGGCAGTACATAGTCTCAATAACAAGTTTTGATCCTGGCAGACAGGACTCTATGGTAGCGTTTGAGAAGCTCTTATGTGATTCTCTCAGTACAACGCAGGACAAATTCAACATCTTGCTGCCTCTGCATCTGTATGTAAATTAAAGTACGTGGACATGGAGTCTCAGATTTCGAGTGCGGCGTGCATGTGGGCGTACACTTCCATTGCCCGCAGCTCAGTCACTTTGTAGGCGCTATTCGTGATCCAGGTCCAATTCTCCATGTTGAGCAGATTTGGCCGTGTGGTGTCCAACACCTAAGCAGATACAGCCACGCGAGTTGTCCTGGCTGAGTCTCCGTCAAGATTCCAATATCTGGCAACCAGAAATTATCATGATCGTCGCACCATATATACATTATGCACATGATTCCCTACTTGAGCAACACAACTTACGCAAGCTATCGCGTATTGTTGATGGAATTAGAAGCTTCAATGCTCAAAACAACCTTAAGCGTACGTCAGTGGTAGAGCTTTAGTGGTGCGAACTGGCTGGAAAATGCC
>NHOP01001456.1:0-10818 GCA_018697155.1 Pyramimonas parkeae | reverse complement strand
ATAAACAAGGTCCGACAGTTCTGTTCGGCACATTTTGGAATATCTTGAAGATCCCATGATTGAAGTGATTGATATGTGAAGTGCAGTAGAACCATTTTACGCACACTTGCTCACATATGATGAGTTAGGTAAGGGTATGATGTGGGTTTCTTTTTCGTTATATTGAACAAGAAATTTGTATGTGATGATTTGAAAATAAAAAAAAAACAAAAAAAACCCCAAGCCTATCACATCTTCTAAAGCTCTTGCAACATGCGCTCAACAGGATAAGAATCAGAGTCCCCACAGGGACAATGCGCTGACACACCCGGGCAATCGTCTTGCTCACCTGCTTGTGTGACAGAGTGATTACTCTAAGTCCAGTTCCGAAGGTAAGCGACTTTTGCGCGTGCATCTCCAGGGTTGGGCATGCCAGTTATTTTGCATGACTACTGTACACATGCTACATTGACAGTTGATCGACAACAACCCCTTACCTACCCCATCATCTGTAAGACGATGCGGCTAAAGTTAGTTTTACTGTACATTACATCTGTCACTTTAATCATGGAATTCACAAGCCATGCTATAATGTGCCTTCCAATAATCTCAGGCCTAGCCCATGATTGGGATCACGCTCATATATTATGTTAAATCCCATCAAATGAATAGGGAGTATAACAACATAGGGACCTACATTGGTGCCAAACACAATGTTGCAGATACTATGGTCAAACCCATAGCATCGGTAGAGCAGATGTATGTTGTCAGAGGAGTAGACAATGGTGCTCCAAGACACGTGAATTCGCGATCGAGGGGCTTGTGACACCTAGATAATGGATAGCGCAAAGTCACTTAGCACCGGCCGATTGACAGGAAGGGAATCGACAGTAATCGATCACATGAAGTATCAGATCGATTACAGACTACCCATCCACCACTGCTAAATGCGCCGAGAAAGTCAATACCATAACTTGAAGTGTATGCTAGCACCCCTGCGACGTTTATGATTATCCAAATAAGGTTACATTATTTTCACATTATGCATGTAGCCGTATCATCCAGGCTACAAACATGCGTGCATTCTATATGACTTAGTTATCCCATGAAAAAGACAAGAATGCAACTCATGCGCGATTATTACAGCAAGACACGACATGTTTGTCTTGCCGAAACATCTGTGATAGTTATGGGTCAGATTCCCACATATGAGATGCAGTACGTCATAGCGATATAAATGATACAACGCATACATGTGGTACATGCTACATCTACCTAGAATATCTGAATGCATAAGTAGTTGACTTTCAGCTTCTTCGAAATCTAGCATCACACATCTTGAAACCCACATATCATGCTATTGCGCCCACCGTCATTGGAAAGTTGTACATCATGTCAACATCTACTGCGATGTTTTAGCCTTCTTAGCATGCTTCTCTGCCTGACCAGCCAAGATGTATCTTCGTTTCCGATCCTCCTGTTTCCAACGGCACAAGTATATATCATGCAGTTCTCGTGCGTTAAGGCATTGACCTTTGCACAGACTATGTTCAAACACTGTCCGAGGGCATCCGTGGATTCAGCGACTTAGCTTGTTTTTGTAGGCCCAACATGGGATAACTTTGAGCAGGCTATGGATCTAGCATCCCCCAAAAGCCTAGACTTCTTTGTCATGTCAAATCACATTTGGCCGTTGCAAACAAGACTGTGAAGCAATCTCCGGTCCTACTAGTAAAATGTCTTCACGTTTCAACATGAGAGAAATCGGAGCGAGGCTAGTATGCTGGAAATGAAAAAATAGAAATAAAACATCACCTAGACTACCTGCATGCTTAACATCCATGTGGACTGAATCGTACCTTGTTGTGAACTTCACGGCCTGCCACCTCCTTCGCCTTCTTCTTCATGTACTCAGCTCGGCGCCTTGCTTGTGTTTCATGCTTGATCTTTGCCTGAGTCACACCCATATGGAAGGCGCTATTGTAATTGATTCATCACGCGTGAAAAACAACTTGCCAGTAACCCGAAGCATCCCAACATCAGTGAATGTTTTAATGATGTCATACATTACATCTGATTGCACTGAATGACAAAAGAACAGTCATGATTATAGTATAGTCTCATACAACCACATCACGTACATTCAACATTTTGGACATCAAATAACAGCGATGAATTCATGCATTCGGATAAACAACATGTTCACCATAATTATAGAAAGTTTGTTAGAGCACTGCCAAGGAAACACATTGCATCTGCAATATACCTTGGCATGGCGAATGGTATTCAACTGTTGAATCATTGTCACCACCTTTTTCTCTTCTGGCTCTAAAACCACCGCCCTCTGCAACAGCACATCCAAAACTCCACATGGGACTACCACTTAATACTGCAAACGAAGAATGTTCCAACAAGACATCACAGAGATTCGTCCCAGTAGCAATCAAGCGTGCCATTTGATGCCAGCTACATCTGCGCAAGGCATTAAAAAATGCCTTTCTGTATGTACCCATTTGAGTATGAAACTCAGATGGTACACATGGTGCAGATGGCACACCATTTGCGATTTGAGAACATGCAAAAAATTGTATAAAGACAAGACGTTCACAAAAGAAGTACGTACTACGAGTTCCTGCATGTTTCAAATCAGGTGTCAAGTTTCATATCCCAAAAATTCTGGTCCAAACAGTTGCGATCAGCGAATACAAACAGCGTCCTCACTTTTGGCATTGCTTCACTGCATAGTGGTGTATAGATAGGCGAAAAAAAATAGCGAACAACAATTCCTAGTGCAAAGCAAGATCAGAGCAAATAGTCTAAGCATGTCATTTGTTTCTGCTTTGTTGTACAATCGTGAAAGCATTGCAACACAGGAATGCACACACCTTCTGCTCTAGAGTCTTGTGTTTCCGCTTGGTTTGTTCCTTAGGTTTTGACTTGAACGGCAGCGCCGCTTGAATAGACTTTGGCACCTGCACACATTTCAATCACACGGTCCTGACCATGAACGAGCCTTCACGCCCCTACCGGTCAGGAGAAGCAGTACCGCCAACAGTTTCATCCCATGAAGACACTCTGATTGAGTGCTTGATCAAATTCATCTTCGAATGGAGCACATCCCATAACTCAACAACGTGCGCTGTTCAGGCATTTATCAAAGGAAGACCTCTGCAATCAAGTGAAAGCATACTTGAATGAAGTACCTTCTACAGGTGTGAGCGCCACCATCATTGAAACCCGATAAATACAGGCCCGACACTGCGATGACAAGAAGAGTGACATCGTTTTACCCAACAATTGGAAATGCAAGCATCAAACGTTTCTCGCTTGGATAAAAAGAGTCGCAATCATCAACCAATTAGCTCCAATTGGAAGCAGGCAAGCATAAATGGCCTGCAAGGAGAACATATTCATGGAGGCGAAGCTACAAATTCAATAGCATGAATAAGAGCTATTTGAATTAGGCCTGCACTCAGCAGCCAAATAAGTAGGATGGAGAGGCTCTATTGGGGAGATGAATTGAGCCTAGACTTGATGTTGCGGGGTGCCATCGGATTTAGGCCTGCACTTGGCCTGATTCATTCGTTAAGATCGACCAAATGAACTGACGATAACAGCCAGATTGAAAGAGGGTTGATTGAGGAGAATCAAGTCCTTGGACACCTACATGAAGTGTTGTGGTTGAACACCAAGCTTTTCAGTGGAGAACCCGTGCACATCAAGAAATCCAAGAGCAAAAGCGGTGTGACAACAGGACAGGCTAGCGTACCCGGAGCGGGTTGAAAACTCGCGGCTGGCGTTCGATGGGCTTGTAGAGAGAGTCCTTGTTCACCGGGATGGGCACATTTGCCTCCCGCCGCAGCTCGGCCACAGTTCTCATGCCAGTCCATGCAGTTGATGAAGACTTGGCTTCGTCCCCGGCACCCTGCAATGAATAATCCAGAACACCGCTCTGACAGGCGCAATTTGAAAACATGTACCAACACAAAGTTTGCCAACACTTAATACAAGCAGGACGAAGTGGGACACAGATCGCCATGCCATTGACATGCTCAAAAATGATTCTTAGATGAAATGATCCTTTGTTCAACCTCGATACATCCAAATGGTTGGAAACCCAGCAAACCAAATGCGCGGTCACTTGCTGACGGGCTCGGTCACTTGCTGGAGCTGGTGACCCAGCAAGGCTGACTAGGTGAGGCAAGACCAGTTTGACAATAAGCACTGTCCCGTCTGTCACACGTGGCTTTTCCAACTTCTAGTGGTATTCTGCGCCAAATGTGTCTTGTTGACTGCTGATTGGGGCATGTGGTCCCCAACACTCATCCGTGCAGGTGGATCGGGACACGCTCCCGTAAAAAAATACTAACAAGAACAATTTCATCCTAGGTGTGTTCACACCTCGACAATTCTGGGTTCCAAAAGCGTCTGCACGGGGTTATAATACTTGGGCAGGTCCACCTTGATCCAAGCCCGCAGAAATACAATGTCGCTCATTAGAATCTTGTCCTCGAACCCTCCACGGAAGCATCCCTCCCCTCCTGCACTCAAGCACGCCATCAAACAACTCCGAACGAATTGTCCAAACAACAAAAATCTGTGTTTGATTTGCAAGCCTTCGCAAAAGATTCCAGCAATGTAGTTATATGCGCGACAAAAAAACTTGCCATCAGCTGACAAATCAGATCTCTCAAACAAGATGGAGTGCGGTGCTAGGGCGGCGCTTGCACATTCTACACATTTGATGCGATTACACAGGAAACCATGATTGAACTTTGACAACAGGTGTTGTACCGAGATGTGATGATGCGCAGGTAATCTCAAACATAATTCGAAGAGCTACTTTCAAACAGCATCACTGGCACAAATACGCCCTCCAACCTATTTCACAAAGCAGGAAGTCATGATCATGGGGACACAGATCCGGGATCCAACTGGTAGTGTTTTTTTTGGACTACATATTGGCATCAACAAAGAGCTCGGAAACAGCCAAATGTCATTGCAGTTGTTAAGATTATTGGTAGGGGTGCCGGGGATCGAACACAGGACCGTAGGGCCGGAAGTTTGACAATCTACCGACTTGACCATCCGGAATGGGTGAGATCACAGAATATTTCGGGTTAACCCTTGGTATCATCCAGCTCGTAAGCATATTGACATGAAGGAATGCAACAACATTCTTGGTAATTCTAGAAAACGATAGACAGCCTTACCTTGCCCTGCTTTCAACGCCTTCTTAATCTGGCCGCGCACCCCACTGACTGTGCGAATTGCTGCGCCTTCAAAGCGAGCCACCTCCAGCTTTGAGTTGAACATGCCCTTAATGAAGGCAGTGTTCTTATACACCTTGTATGGAGAGCCCACTAGCTTGAGCTTCTTCACGACTTTCACCGATTGGTCTAGCTCCCGCAATACACCAGTCGCACTAATTCTGAATGAAGCCTGCACAACAACGCACACGCGAGCACTTAGCACCTACATGAAAATAGTGCGTTGGAAATGTCATGCCATTGTGGAAACAAAACAATTTGAATGTTGATTCCTGTATGTAGACTTGCGTCCTGTTCTATCACCAATAAAGAAAGCTCCGACGCCTCTTAAGTCAAAATAAACAATTGGATACATCTTCACTGGATACAAAAATATGTTTTCGCTGTCTATGTACAAAATCAAAACATGGACACCTAAACAGTGAAATGGCTTGGGGGGCAGAAAGATTACCTGTGGCGCAGCTTTGTACCTGTCCAAGAGGTTGATGCTGTCACCCTTGGCGAGAGCGCATAGGCCTCACCGCCCAATCACTGGTCAGCATTGGGGGCAGTTCACAACTACACTTGGAATTCATGTAAGCCAAAATGACAACAACGTACCTGGTTACCTCGCAACTGCTGGAAGCACACGAATCCGGTATTGGGTGGCATGAGGGGCCCCCAGAAGACTGAAATGCAGTGCATGTGCTCGGGAGTGTACTTCACCATGCGATGTCGTCCGTTGCGGTCCTCCTGCAATACATTCGCACAAAAGGAGCACAGACACAGATAGTCCGTGTTGGTTTTGAACACTTCAAAACGAAAAGAATCGATTACCTTATACCAGTCTCATATGAATGGAGAGAACATCCGTCTGAAAACGGAACAAGCGATTCATCCTAATCTTTGCTTTTGTCACACTAAGTAGGAGGGGCAGGGCTTCAAACCACCAGGTTCAATTCAATCCCTAGCACCATGTACGAAAACTTGCTCATGTTAGGGGTGCAAACGATGTGGCAGCCTCCAATAGATTGAAGAGCAAGTCACTCCTGAGAAAGAAAGAAAGAAAGAAAGAAAGAAAGAAAGAAAGAAAGGATAAAAAATTATGGGTGTGAAAGAGGATCCCTGGCACAAAAAAGATCGCTGAGACTGCACTTGTCTGGTTGACACAGTGCCAAGCGGTATATTTTCTTTCTGATTTATCTATACGAATTTACACCATCAGCACACAACAGTACTAAGCGCAGCCCACAGGCTTCAACAAGTGAAACAACAGGCATGCTCTGAAAAATAAGGTTCTTCGACATCAACTGTCTGGTGTAGGTACAGAGGAGCGGAGGAGCGCAACTGACCAGGGCGTACACTGGCAGGGACTGGAACCGACGCCACCCTATGGAGAAGATGAGCGGGTTCTTGTTCTTGAGAATCTTCTTGTGCCAGCGATGCTTCTTTACACGCGCCTGAAATTGCAAGCCCCAGTGGGGGTCACTCTAGCGAGCACCACAAGCATTGTTTCCACGCCATCATTGCAAAGTGAAGCCCCACTGAGAAGGGCCCCTTGGACCAAACGAGCCGATACCATATGCATTCAAGATCGTTCCAAAGCTCTGCAACTCTGGTACACTAGTTGGTGCCGTAAAGGTGGATTCAATTTGATGTGCTGAACCGCTGTTGGTGCTATGGACTCGATACATCAGCATTCATTTTGTGAAGGCGTCATACCAGGCAGGTGTGGTTTCATGACAGTGTCCACATAGGCAAGGTGCAAAGGGGATTCAAACTTGAGCCTTGAACGTCAAGAGCAAGACACAATTTTTACCAAGATACAGAAACTGCATGTTGACGTCAAAAGCGAACAACAACCCGCATGTCAATCTGAACAACAACCTGTATCCATGACTGCATGGCGATGCATAATCACCCAGTTGGAACTGTGCACGCACAAATAACTCGAGCAGGAGCTGTGTCATGCTGCTCTTGTTGAGTATGCATGCTTTCCGAGCTCGCGAGGTTCTTCAAGTTTCGATACAGCCGAGGTTGACAGAGTCTACTCCAGTGGTACAGCAATGATGTACCATGACCCTCTGCAAATAGATGATTTCATATGATATCTTTTGTTGTGATTTTGTGAGGCCACAAGTGATACAGGCAAAATTAATGGCCAACAAGCTCAACGAAGGCACAGAAATTACCTACAATGAGCAACCGCCGCAAATTTGGTGATCTTCAGAACAGTACATCCCAAAGAGTCTAAAATCCACCTGTTCCAACCACTGTTGTTAAAACTGGTTTTAACAATAGTGATTGACTGTGTTTGCTATACATTGCACACAGCAAAATATACGCTTTTTTGTTAAACGTATTCCATGCCAGGCTCATGAGTTCGCTGATACCAGCACACCTGCAAGTATCCCAGTCTCTCTTCGTTGGGAAGCAGGCCGCCAATCAGCATGGGGGTTCTAGGGTCGAAGAACTTTGTCTGCAAACATCAAAATCACAGCATCCATATCATGAAGAATTTGACTCCCAGCAATCACTGTGCCAGGGTTTCTTGCCCTTAGATAATACATTTCCCAAGCCAGAACCTGCGCAGGCTATCTTGTAGCGATGAACACCTGAGTTTGGTTTGCAGTTCAGGTATCAACTCCAGGACTATCTCGAGCCACCCAAGGTCAAGAGCACAATGTCATATCTACCATGACAAAAAAACACTCTCGTCAAGGGGATGCGACCATGGCTACAGTAGGGTTCCATATATGTATGAATCTGAAACGTGCTGATGCTGAAGTTAATGTGGACTCAAAAATACTGCTGGACGTGCTTTGATGGAGATGCAATCCATCTGCGTGAGTACGGTCGGCCACCACCCCTTGGAGAACGAGTTCCAACCCAAGATGGTCCACAGATTTGAAAATTCATCGCATCACAGAATTCATTTCATTCGTCTCCTGGACCAGACGTTTGAGAGGTGCTTGCGTGCATCCAGTACATCCAGCAGTGCCGCTTAGAGCAACTATGCGCATACATTGTGCATGGATTCACACGCAACACAAACACAGCTTGCCCAGAAGGTAGAAAGCCTCGCCAAATCAAACATGAACAAGCGCCAATAATGTTACAACAAAAGCACGAGCACGCAACGTGTCTGGCAAGCAGGTTTGAACTCTGCACTGCATGTCATCCAAAACATTTCAACACTTCATTTATAGGCCTGTTTGTCACATAGTCTCATCGTTTCCACGCAGGATAAGGTACAGCGCAGCAAGATAAAGGAACATTGATATTCGTTTGCCGGGAAAGTCCATACTTCAATTTGTAATCCATTTTGATGTTTGTTCATGGAAGCGGATCCATATATTTTCCAATTCAAGAAGCTGGCTCAGAAGTGCTTGGTTGCAACTGTAAACAAATCCTCGGAGTTGCACTAACAAGCAGAACATGCGTGCCAGTCTCCAGCTGTATACATGATACATGGTGAGTACGTTTCATGTGGATGTACACAGACAAGCAGTTTATCCTGATGGGAGAGGTGGGATCCCTTGTCCTTGGATCACGCAATATGTGGGTTGACACGACAGGGATTATGACGGTCACTCTGTGCACCGCTAAACTTTGGCGAAAAGTTCAGTTGGCATGGCTCCCAGGCTTTTGGGACAGCATCACATTCCTGTAAATATACTTCCATATCTGACGCGACACAAGTTTGAAGCTGGTTTTGAAGGCTCCCCAATTCACTGGTAGAATTTGGACGACCCAGTTCACATGGCTCCTAGCCCTTCGAGAAAGGATCATGTCCCTGTATTGCCTCTGACATCTGCGAGAATATCCATGTATTGGTTCACTGGTGCTCACTGGGCAATCAAGATTTGCTGTGCAATCGTCTGTCCAGGTACGAGAGATGTGCAATTATCACCGAGGCTGTGTACGTCCAGCTGGATACGAATGGTCCTAGAACAATTTACATGGTCCATTCACACCCTGCTGAAACAGAAAAACAGAATGCATCCGTTCTTGCATGTGGGAAGGATGAGGCACGCACCAGCTCACACGGGACGCGGGTGAGCTGCAGTCGCACGTACGTGCCGGGGCGGTACCCTTCCAGCTGCACGCGTGTATGCGCATCAAGGTCCAAGAGCTCTGCTTTGCTGCGCTCCTGTTTGAAATCAATGCTCAGCACCCACACCCACGAACATCTTTCTTCATTTGTGTCTTGCTTCACCAGCAAACAGGATGTCAAACAATGGGGGGCAACATTGGAAGCCACTCAGGATACAAGGTGGTCCAAGTGAAGGTGATGAGTGTTGTCAATCCGAATTAGAGAGATGCCTGCTTTGGTATGACAGACCCAGAATTGTATCAACGGTTGTTCACAAACAGATGATTAGAAGTCTGAATTGATGCGAGAGGTGGTGAAATCCAAGAATATGCCACATAGCCATGAAAACATCAACTGCGCGCGCAAGAGGCTCTGGCGGGCGAGCCTGTATCAAGATCACCTCCCAATCTAGATGAATCGAAAGTCCCCTATAGCAGTGCAAACGATTGTTCACAAACAACAGTACAACAACGAGTGCAAACAAAAGTCAAACACTCAGCCAGAAGATCTCGAGCTGATAATGACCAAGCTCCGCTACGAGACGGCGATCATGCCACCAGCCGACTAAAATCGGCATGCATTGCTGCGATGTGTACAACCCAACGGCCTCCGAAACTCTGCAGAGCGGGGTATTTGTCAAATCGACACACAACTTCGATCTGCGTATTGAAGTAGTTCTAAGGGAATCAATGCTCAGCTAGAAGTTCAAATATCAAGAAGTGATGAGGTACACACTAGCATTCTCTCTCAGGTCTGCATTGTAACTTCCATCTAACTGCAAATCAAATTTGCATGAACCATAGCCGAAACAAATGAAATCAACTCATAATCCTTCGCCGGCTCTGATCCATGTTGAACATATTGAATCCAAAGTACTCGCTTCTGATTCCATCAATTGGAAGGAAATCAACAAAACAACTTGTACGTACATGTTGGTGCCCTTTCCCCATATGTTCCCTGCAAACAAGCATAAGATCACCCATGTCATGCCACGTAGCTAGAAACATAGTTGGCGTATAAGGCTGGTGATTGGGATCAGCATTGCGCACCTGGCGGTCCTTCATCTCCAGCTTCAATTGGTCGTAAAAGTTCATCGGCTGCTCGTCTTTGTCGCTCGCCTTCTTACCACTTGCAGGGACTGCGCCGTCGTATGCCTCATTAAAACTTTTTTTGAGGGCGGCTTTCTTTTGTTGCAAGTCAGACAACCCCTGGTCCTGCATGTGAACAAGCGGACATACAGGAAATATCAAGGCACACTGGAATCACAATACTTGTCATACAGGAGATCAGGTTGTGCACGCCATGCACAACCTGCACCAAGAACAACTAGATGCAATATCGTGAAATGGCGGTCTCAATATACAAATTAAGTTAGGAAGGAATACCTGCGACCAAATGTTACACTGTTGGACTGATTCGCAAAAGCACACATGCACAAATAAGCCCACATCGTCATTTGGTGGTTGGTTCGTTGGCAATAGCCCTTTGCTATGC
>NHOP01001455.1:0-10817 GCA_018697155.1 Pyramimonas parkeae | reverse complement strand
TGACCAACAAAAGATCGAAGAATATCGACCTTCGATATCATATGATCAGGGACTACAATACCAAAGGATCAAGCCGATACACATCATTACAGAACACAACATTGCAGACATTATGACCAAGGCCTTGGATAAAGTGAAGCACAAGACCTTTAAAGGAATGTTGCTCCATGATAAAGTGTTGGTAAATATTGGAACAATTAGATCAAGAAAGTGACTTCGCTATCAAGGGGTGTGTGATAGTACTAGGTAGTAATAGCTACTAGTCACTTAGCACAAATCCGTAGACATAGAAGGAAGAGTGTAGGATTCGAACTGATAAGGACATATCGATGACTAACTTTATAGCCGCCACTATAAAAGGCGTCGAGGCAGACTATTCTCTTCACTTGAAGTATATGCTAGCACGCCCCTGCAATCATTCTAATATCCTCCCGATACAATTTATCACATTACCACCGCATAAGAGGCATAATCTACAATGAATGTCAAGCCTCATGTTGCCATGTTCACGCGCGAATGGGCGAGAACATTACGTGCAGTGCTGCAAGTATGCATAGCAGCACCGGATAGGGAACAAATTTTGAAACAACGTCATTCTAATAGGTATGGCAGAGCAGCCTTGTCACCATCTTGCTTGCCACTGAAACTAAGAATCTGCCTCAGAGGTATCACGCGGTTACACAAACAAATGGTTTCGCAAGTATTCGTCGAGGGAACGGATAGGGCGAAAATTCTACTGGCATAAAGGAAGATTGCAATCAAGATCATAGAATAAGACTTGAGAAACTAAAGATTCTACAGCAATTGCATCATCTGTGGTTATCCAATGTATGTTATCTTCCAAACTTGAATCCCGATACAGACGAGATCACCTTAAAGGAGCCCAAAATCATTATCAGGTTATACTTTGAAATAACTGCAACATTCGAACACTACCGAATCACCGTGGTGATGCTCTGGCGGAACAAAACCTTGGAGACCGATTCGATGTGGCACTGGTAACGAGTGGTAAACCATTGCCGCAAAGTCTAATTTGCTCTGAAATTTTGAGGCTACCCACAGTTTTTTTGATACAATAGAAGCTGATTTTGGTTTCAGAACAGAAATAACTGAATCATCATTGGGATCCGGATCGACTTGAATTCAAGGATGCTCAACATTAGAGCAATAGAAAACGTTTAAATCAACTGCACGTATTACTGCAAAGGATGTGCCCATGATGGCAATTTTCCCAATGAATTGTATTCCCTATTCGAACTTCGAATGGGTTCGAAGCGCGAGCATGGATCGCCTTGGCGCGTTTACTCGAAATGGCCAATCGGCCGTAGGCGATCCAACCTTCCCCGGTGTTCAGTATTCGGTTCGGAACACGATGAGTACGCACCACCCACATCCACCCCGCCGCCAGCGGTGCGCAAAAAAATCAAATTCTCGTCGTACTCGCCTCAAAAACCTTTCCCCCATCGTATCCTCCTCCGCATGTCCAAACGCGTTTGCCAAATTACAGTGGAACCTGAAAAGTGGTGACGCGCACTGTGAGCCCCTCTCACACCGATCATCTGTGGTGAGCGTCACGCGCGTACTAGCTTGTAAGTGAATCAACATGGTAATAGCAGTTGCAACTGGTAGAGCGTGAATGTGATGGATCGGGATGTTATAGAATCCGGTATCCTGCGGGAATCCGACGCAGCTTCCTCTCGAGGAGGGGCGTCGCCCTGGTCGGCTAGAGTTTCACGAGGTCGAATGTCTTGGATTGATGACCATATTGGCGGTCCTCGAAGGCGGCGGGCGCATGCTGAGAACGGAAGAAGGGCTCTTCGACATTTTTCAGAGGTTGCTACCAGGCCTGCTTTGACCGCGGTGCGTGCACGCCCTCCGACCAAAGCGCTTTGGGGCGCAAAAATGGACACGAGCTCATCACACTTCAGTGCGTTGTTGTCACTAAACTGACATTGAATGCTTGATGATTTTTGCTGATGATGTTTGCATATGCTCTCCAGATGAAGTGTGGTTTGTGGAACTACCTATTACTCGGAAAGAATTCTATCGCGGGTGCATTCCAGGCTCGTGTGAAGAGGCGGCATATTTTCCAAAATGCCCGCGCATGAATCGTGAACCATCAAAATGAATCCGGCAAGATCGTTGTATTATGTCTCGCCCCGTGACGTTTCGATTTGTTTTACGGATCAGGGACAGGAACAGACCAAACTCGCGTATGCGATGTTTTCAAGCTGACCTGTTTCTTGAAACGTGAGACGAACCTGTTCTCAGACCGAATGTTGATCGCATCAGTTCAATCAAATCTGTATGAAATCAGTATTGAGGTAGCTGTTCAATGTCGCGTCGAAATCTGCAGTGTTGTATTTCTGAGTGAGTGTATAGAACGATGAAGATCTTGCAACTTCTTTCACATCTCAACCGCACTTTTGCCGGTGATTTGAACATTCAGTCATGTGCATGTAGGTGGTAGTTGAATGTGTATCTGCTTGACAGGAGCTGATGATTCACATGTTGTTCCCTTTTGAGGATGCAGTGGATGAATGTTCACGAACAGCCCAACAACTTGATGTCAAGCCACTATTGTCTCATCAGAAAGACAAATTTCTCAGTTGATAAATTGCACAGCTTTGCCAGAGATGGTTGCGTAGAAGGTGTTTTCAAAGCAGTGATATGTGCGCGTAACTTTCTGACATCACTGGAAGTTTGAAGATGTGTCATGGTCATGTTGTCATCAGAATCAAGATTTTACTGGGAAAGTGGACTTCATTTTCTCCTTTGGCGCGATACTGTTCTTCTGGTGTGTGTGGCTAATGGGTTGAAAGGCGGGTATGGAGCAGACAAGGGATGCTGGCATCGCTTGGCTGAAAATGCGCCTGCAGGTATGTGTTGATACTGCCCATGCTTCTGTAGCATCAACGCTGTTTGACTATGACATAGTGGATTGGTTTCAGTTTCACTCCTGTTGATGTATGGTGCGGTCATACAAATCCTTAGGTAAATCTTGCTGTGCATACGTTTAGCAGCAAGTCATCAGCGTCCACGTCGTTCCAGCGGTCACCGTGTCGTCCCGCGACGTGAAGCACGGTCAAGCTCTTGATCACTTCGTCGAGCTTGGTGCACATCGACCCCGCCATCATCAAGGATGACTTGCTGCTAAACATATGACTGTGCACGACCCGCTTTGTTACATGTTCGTCGCCCCATGCAGGTTGTTGTGTTAAGACTTCCAACGTTGATGGCAGACGATGATTCATACTGTAAGATTTTCATGTATGCTTCATTCATACAAGGACTGTAGTCCAACCAGCATTCAAGGTGCGGCATTTTGATTTTGGATATCTTTACTTTCATTGGAGTACACATTCAAAGCAACAAATATTTCATTGCAAGCTGATCTGGCAATTGGGAATCATGACAGAGTGTTGGTCGCAAGCGCCCTGGCTGGACACATGCCGCCGCCCCATTGGCAGCAGTGTCCGTCGTGGAGTCCCGCCTGGCAAACCATCCTGCATCGCTCAAAGCTCCGCTCGTGCGCACACCCCATACGAGCGAGGTAGTGAGAGTGTACGAATCTTGCTGTTTCGAACGTTGCGTGCGTATTGCTATGATGGTGGGGAGGAGTATTTTTCCTTCTCAAGCCACCCCTTATCTCAGCTCATGTTCGATTCAGGCGTGTGTTGATTTCCAGACTGTGTCCACACTCAGGTGGGGAGACCCAGCCATCATAGGTTGCTGACCGCGTTGGGCTCCAGCGCTCGTATTTTTGTGTGTCCGTGTGCGCTCGTGCCTCAGCATTGCTTTCGTCCAAACACCTCACACACTTGCCTTTACTTGCTTAGAGGTTATGTTGCCTGAGTTTGCATGAACCAGGACTAAACCTGAAGGATCAACTGGTGGAGCGAAGCACTCAAATCCACTCGGTTTGTGGGTGCGGCTGGTGAAAAGTCTGACATTCTGTCTGGAAGGTCACCACTAGTTAGTGAACGACCATGCCTATCGCGTACATTACCACTGGGCCAGATGGGCGGTTGCACTTGTTTCTTCATTGAGCAGGGTATTGTGAGCACCGCTACGTTGGGTCTAGAACCTGGCTTTTGCAGTGCAATAAGGGTTACAAATCACATGCTCCCTCCCCTCCCATTAGCCGGGGGGTGTCCTAAGCCCACCCCTCCTCAATCTACAATATCCCAATCAAATACAGCGCCTTGTTCAATGGCAAAGCTGTTTTGGCTATTTTCCGCAAGTCTTGGGTCCGTTCAGAGATAGCCGGTGCATCCCTTGACGCGCACACGCATGACTCTTGTTTTCTGCGCATGCATGGCGGTGGAGGCGGAGTGTATGTCTGGCCATGCTGATGGGGCTGCAGGGCCCCAGTCGCGCCAGCGCCAACGCCATCGCGGGGGCGGCAGCAGGCGTGCTCGTCAGCGTGTGCCTTCACCCCATTGACACCCTCAAAGTGCTTATCCAGTCCCAGGTGAATCGTGCGACCAACGAGCCTCTCTCTCGCAAACGATTCAACTGCTTCGCCATCCCAACATTTTTCTGGCGATCAGCATGCTAGCCCCATCAGACGTTTGAGCTGTTGTCGCAAATGCAGCAGCACGGTTGATGGCGCGCACTTGTTGAGAAGCTCGCTCGGCCGGCGGTTTTCTGGCCCAGGTGGTGATCCTAGGGGAAGCAGTGACATGCTATGGAGTGGCATTAGTCTCTTGGATCCTTCCTGGCACCTTTCAGATGGTTTGTGGTCGTTATGCATGCTTGCATGCGGAATGATATGACAAGAACACATTCAAGCCTTCGAGTGAACCTCTAGCCCAGAGCTTCGGGTCTTTTGCATGTTCCTATGATGATGAACATTCAATACAGGGTCCCTGGGTAATTTCTAGCTGCAGCGGTGTAGGAACCGATGAAGGCAGTCATTTATACGCGGTCCAATCTCAGTACGTACAATCGTACTGCAAAATTTATGGTCAGATTTCTCGGCCTGCCAATATGGTTTCATTGTCCATGTGCCTGTCCTAATGAACGCTAGGCCCTTGCGCTACTATTTCCCTGCCATATCGTGAAAGAGGATTTTCCTGGTTACGACGCAGGTGGTGGTGGTCATTCTGTAGAAATGCATGCATACGTGTGTGCAAATTGCATGGATCAGTTGGAAATGACAAAATCTTGATGCGGATCAGATCCATGGTTTTGGGAGTATTTGTCTACTTCAATGATAGTTAACCATCGACCACACTAGCTGTATGTATGGTCATCGCTGAAAAGCAAGCGGCTATTCAAATCGCGGAAGTAGCTGTTCTCGAGAAAACGGGCACATGTTCATGTTGGATGCGTATGTTAAACTAACATTGCCAAACACAATGAATACGCGGATAACTAAAATTCAAAGCGGGTGCGCTTGGGCACTTGGCCCTCGACCGAAATAATTTTGACAATTAAGCATCTGGAAGTTCTCTGCAATAACATCCCACTTGTGGGAACCCATATTGACGGAGTCATGCGCTAAATTACCCTTCTTCACAAGTTATTTCCTATGTTCCCTCACATAGAGTAGAATCCATATGGTGGAATCTTCTCATCCCCTTTTCGACTGTCTGCTGATTTTTCGCATATTTTGCTGATGCAAATGAAACACACTTTATATCACCATATTTCACTCAGTAAACTGTGAATGAGCTCTACCCGCTGACATGTTGCCATGTATTTCTTGTGCGTGGAAGCCTCACTCCTAACGGCCTGCAGCATCACGCTGATTGTAAAGACAGTATTGGTATTTATATATACTTATGTTCACACTTTCAACGCAGACATCTAAAGCACATGAAGGTGCGATGCGAACACTTGTCAATATCATATGCACGCCCCGGTCTGCCGCACTCAAGTCACAAGATTGGTCTGCATCAACAGAACATTGCAAGTGCACCACCCAATATCATGTCATTCGCAATGAACAAAAATTTCAAAGCATTCAACATGTTGCAAGCCCATGTGCTTGTTTTTCTGGACGTGTTCGATGATCAGTCAATTTGATCAATCGCGATGCATACAATCAAAAAGTCAAGTTGTTTCAACGGCACTGTTTGGTCCAAAGGCAGCTCGTAATAAGCCGCACACATAAGGCACACATGCCTACATCCGACTGCGTGTGAACAAGATGTGCTGAATGCTGATGCGCTTGCAAAGATCAGCAAGCCATTCCACTGGCAGTGTCGAGATACGTTTTTCTTTGATCATGCGATGTGTGTTTGGACGTGATACACGGGCTTGTAGATAGTGCAGCAGTGGATTATGGTGCTCGACTCAGTTGACTTGGCTCCCCGGCCTTTGGGTAATGATTGTGATGCTATGTATGTCCGTGCGTGTATCTGGGTTCACTTGCGAGCGTGAGCTGGGGCGCCGTTTGTTTCGCAGGCAAGCTCGGTGCGGCAGATCCCGATTGTGCTAGGCAAATTCCTGACTCAGCGTGGGGCGCGGGGGCTCTACAGCGGTCTCGCTGCAAATCTAGCATGCTCCGCGCCCATCTCCGCTATCTACACCTCCTCCTACGAAGTTGTCAAGGAGGCGCTCCTGCCGGTGCTTCTATCTTTCCTCAACGCACGGTGTTCAACATGTCTTTAACAGCGAATTGATGGTTTTGATGAGTGCCAAGTGTTGGACGCTGCAGCCTGTATGTATGCTTGATAAAAACCCCTGCGCGCAGCAGCTGTGCCGTGCTTGCACTTTGCCTTCGATATCAGGAATGTTGCACTGAGTCGATAGCAGAGCTTGGCGGCGAGGTTGCATAGGTTTGTCCGGCGCTTGCGATGTGCGTAAACTAGAGCCTACAACGCGTATCTACAAAATGTGCACAATGGGAACAGAGACTGCAGCGGTGGCGCAGTAGTTCCAGGGAGCACGGGACCCGCCAGAGAGTCTGTGCAGCCTCCGTGATGCCGATCATGACCTTGTGGGGGTTTGCTTTTGCGCTCGCACATGCTTGCACCACTGCTTTTCAGTGTGTGCTTGGGTGTGGCTCCTGTCCAATAGTCAGGACGCGATGCCAGCCGACTGCATCCAAAAACTTTGCCCGATGCATCTGTTGCGGCGTGCCATGACCGCCTCATGTTTGTTTACAAGTACAACGTTGTGCCCAAATACTGTTCGACACTATTCAAATTCGTTTTTGTTTGTATCGCCAGCAACGCCGTCATGTCAATTTGGCCTTACCAGAGCACAAGGTTGTGCATGAAGTCCCCTGAGTTTCACCAACTCGAACAGCGATAAAATGTCTAGGAGCCATCAAGTCTAGGAAAGATTCAGAGGGGACGCTGCGTCTGGTGCTGCAGCAGTCGCGTTGGTGGCAAAAAACTGCCCTGCCTCTGGCATCCCCGATGGGCTATGCGAGGGTTGCATAGCGCCCTAGTATTGCTCTGGCCGAGATCCTGATTACCATCTTGCAGCTTACGGAAATTCAATTTTGTGAAAATGCTGAATGTGCACGTTTCAGATGATGCCTGCGAACCGATTGTGGGTGGCCCACTGTGTGGCGGGCGGGTGCGCTAGCATTGCGACCTCCTTCGTCTACACCCCCTCCGAGTGCATTAAGCAGCGAATGCAGGTGGAAACCTCCCCCCCAAACAAAGTGCACGCCTGTGTTGTAAAGTACGAGGTCAAAGGTTGATACGTGTGAAATAAGGATGTGCTGGTTCGTTTTTCCCTATTGGTCTATGAAACTTCTTCCCAAATCATGCATGCAAATTTGAGTACCAGATGAATTGATTTTGTTCGCCTCGCTACTATTGTGTTTCGGACCTTATATTTTGTTTTTATCACTCTGAGTGGTTTGAAATGATGACAGCATACACCGACAATGTGCGTGTTGTCGATTGAGCTGCAAGTCCACGCAATGGCATGGTAGTTCCATCAAGCAGCCGCAGTGTATCGCGAAGAGACTGCTAATCTTTGAATGATTCTGGTTCCACGCATTCCGCAACCATATCATTTCATCTGAAGAATCGACAGTGTCATGGCTCATGTCTCATACAGTTTTTTTTCTTTGGCCACACAAGCACAGGTGATACGAGAGCACATCGTATTGTAGAGTCATCTCCTACTTGTTTAGTTGCCCAGTGCCAGACCTGATGCCGCTTGAAGTCAGTCCGGAGTTCATATGCCCATGTGCATATACATGCCTTGGTGTTTGTATCTAGGGTTGGTATGATCAAACAAAACAAGAGTTGTACAGGGGTAGCTTGGTGTCCCGGAATCGTTTACATTTTGAGCTTGGGTTACTAGGGTTTGTTTGTGTTGTGCGTGTTCTTTATGCACATGCCCTATAGTTCAGTTGCTAGAGTTCCAGACTTCAAATATCGGGGTTGCAAGTTGTTTCTCCAGAAAGGGAGGCAAGGTGCACGTGTCTTGCAAGACAGTAAGATATCTGTAGTTTACCAAGCTGGCTGACAGTTTGTCACAATCGTTGCCCATGCAATCATCACGTTTGGACTGGTTTGAAAGTGTGTTGCATATTGGAGACTGATTTCTGCTTGCTTAAATGCTGACGCAGGTCCAAGCACACAAGAGCACAGCATCTGCAATGCGCATGATCTTACAGCAAGACGGGTTGTCGGGATTCTACCGTGGGTGGACCGCTGTGCTGGCTCGCAACATCCCTCACTCCGCCATCAAGTTCTTTTCTTTTGAGCAGCTCAAGTGGGTACTGCTATCAGGGCAACTATTCGCTACTCAGGGTAGGCAGGGTACTTCGAGTGTATCCTCCTCCTCCGAGCAGTTGAACGTGGGCTTGAGCCCCGGGCAGATGCTATTGATTGGAGGGATTGCAGGCAGCACCGCCGCGTGTTTTACAACTCCTTTTGACGTCATCAAGACTCGGCTTCAGACGCAGGGGGCACTTCAATCAGCTGCTCAGCACAAAGGGGTTGTAGACGCTCTCTTTAGTATAGTCGCCAAGGAAGGCGTCGGAGGCCTGTACCGTGGCATTGCCCCGCGCCTGCTTATCTACATGTCCCAGGGTGCCATTTTTTTCGCCTCTTATGAAATGGTAAAGAAGCTGGTGAACGTACACATGAGTTCTGCTGGGCTGACCCAGGTCATCGACGCTCCATACACTCCCTCTGGAAGACATGTGGTGCAGGCAGCTGTGGCTCCTTGACAATGTCTGGGTGTGCCTAGGTGTGTCGCTGTATATGAGAAAGCTGATGTAATAGTGTATTCTTATCATCATTGGGCTATAGGCTTTCATGCGAATTAGCAGATATGGGAAAGAAATTACTGTTTTGTTATCGTGGTACGATGACTGTGACATTAATTTCATGCACACATGTGCAGATCAAAAATTGAAATGGCTTTTTCAAGGTTGCAACAGATTTTGCTCCCTTATGTCTCGCAAGTGAGTGTTGTTGTCAAGTAGAGATTGACCGCAAGTGTTTTTGGTAGCGCATGTGCAGTGTTTCCCAGTATCTGCTTGATGCGAATGTACATGAACAAAGCTTACCCCAACTATGCACGAACAAATGTACATACGTTCAAACACCTAGCTGCTGGAGAAAATGAATTCAAGGGCCATCATGAGCACACCAAACGACGGGTGGTAAAATTGGGTTGCAACATAGGGAAGCATTTTTGTAAATTTTGGGTGCATACGGAGACGAAGATATTGCAGCGATCTGTGCCTCCCTGCAAAGTGTGTACAGTCGACATCGTGGTTTTTTTGTAAATATCAGGATGAATGATGCTAGTGTGCATTTTTTTGGATTGGCCTCAAGATATGCAAGTCTTTGTGCTGGTGTTTATGGCGATTGGCTGTTGCATGTAGTCAACATGATTCGTATAGTTGTCATGAAATGTTTAATGTAATCCACCGAGACATTCAATGTTCTTATTGTTGACATACTAGGATCTCGCTGGACCCAGTGTCTTGCAACAAGAACGATACTGAGTTCAGCACAGTAAATTCGCTTTACATGATGTAGATCGTCCCAAAAAATGTGATGAACCTCCATTGCCTTCACCCCACCCTATATTGGTCGCTCTCGAGGCGCTGTTTTGTTGCGTAGCGGAAATTTGGACATTGAGAACGATTGAATAATCCAACGAAAGGTGGATGAAATATGCCTGTATGTACGATTGAACGACAGCCATCTGCAGACCGGTAAAAAGCTCTTGAATGCACCGGGACTCGCGATGACAAGTTTGTCGATTGTTGTACGGGCTCGCGATGGTAGGTTATATTATATATTGTATCATATTCGCGCGTGAATGGAAGAGAGTAAATGATGCCATGACACAATACAAGACATGCGTTATTGATCATGCATGCAAAGTTCGGACGATCGTTTGGCAACCATTATTCGTCGACTGCGCTGTACACGCAGCGTATAGCACAGCGCAGCAGGGCTACACTGTCACCACATCTTGATATACTCTAGCCTGTCAACTTGTCGCTTGCATTTACTGTTCCGTATACGTATATTAAACCGCGACCATGTGATATGCTCACAGACGTCGACATGCTTGGAAATGGCATTGAACGAATTCTCGGAGGTACATCGACAAGTAGAGCCTACTCGCCGGCATCCGAGTGAATTGAAAACATATACTATATCGGTTCCAGACGAGTCTTCACGGATCGGCTTTCTGTACCAATGTTGATCTCTATGAATCTTCTCCCCGGATCACCCGACACTTGTTTGGACCCGATTCGCAGATCATGAAAGGTCATCTTGTGCAGCTGCAGAATTAGGTGCGACTCGGTTGATGTGGTCCCAAAAAGTTTGGGTAAGGTTCTGTGTTTGGCGAAACAGTATATACGCTTGTTT
>NHOP01001454.1:0-10818 GCA_018697155.1 Pyramimonas parkeae | reverse complement strand
CGGGGCTTTTTTCAGGTTGGTTTTTTGTTCTGTTGATTTTTCTTCCTTGTCATTGCTTTTTGTTGTTTCCGAATTTTTCGTCAGTCCTCCTGTGCTGATCCCAACAGAGAGCTGTTCAAGAGCCCCCGCACGACCGTGACTGCCGCCCCCATCCCCCACAGCAAGCCAGTGCACCGCGCAGCAAGCACGCCGCTTGCGAAAGACGAGCCTAGGTTCCTATCCAATCGAATTTCGGACCATCGCGGTCCTGCCGACGTAGCCTCCGCGGTGCTGGACAACCTCCCCGAACCCAGTTCTCAGCCTGGAGTGATTGCCAGAAAACGAAGAAAGTTCAAGATGCCTGTAGCGCCGCACCAGCCCGTACCCAGCAACGTGCCCCGCCTCCTAGGGACCCAAGGTGAACAAACGCACCAAGAGACGAATAAACCTATGGATGATTGAATGTTTGAACAAATTATCGGATGAACTATACAAGTGAGCAAGTTGATGAACTAATGATTTGATGAAGGAATCAATCACAATGGAAGATGCGGTCGATGTTCCAGCAGCGACTTTGCTATTCAGGGCTGTGTCATAGAGAGGAAAAGCTACTAGTCACTTTGCATTGGTCGATAGGTCATGGGCTTTCGCAAGCCTTGTACGAGCCGTTCAGCCCGTACAACACTGCGCAAGAAAATGTGTGAGTCTTGCTTGTTCATAGATTCTGAACTTGGGTGGTGCTTTTCATCTTTTTTTTCCGGTTTATCTTGTTTGGAATTTTCGAGTCCGCCCGCAGTAGGGGCGTAACATCTACCGAACCGTTGATCTTGGCTTGCGGGCGTTGCGGCTTTACGCTGCGACTTTAATTTGCTTGGCGTTAACGCATGGATGGAGGAACGAAGAAACACGTCAACGAATCCGCGTTTGTCTCTGGAACTATTCCGCCTGGTAGCTGGCCCCAAGTGAAAAGGCGTTTGCAAATCCTCTCTGCAACAAGCACGATATCACGGCGACTTTGTGCGGGAAACTGGTGTGATAGTTCGCTTGTGGAAGGTAGCCTACAAAAATAACTAGAAAATGACTGAATCATCCGCCGAGGCAAATGAAAGGTGCAGTATCAACAAACCCACATTGGTTGGGTGGTTGATTAGGTGGAGCAAAGTCCCACCAGCGACGGCTTTGAAGTCTATTTTTAGACCGCAAGGAGGTGGGCTTTATCCACGACTGAACGAATCAAATCGGATGGTCTATATTCCATAGTGCCTTTTTTGGCGATTGGCGCATGCTTTGTCGGTTTCTGAACCACAATCGAACGTTGACATGTGTGTTGGTACGATTGGGGACTTTGTAGATGTTCATGGCTGTGCACATTCTTGTTTACTTTGGCGAGGATGATGGCGAGGTTGAAATGTTTCATAACATTTTGGGCCTGGACTATGTCTGTACTCATGTACGGCGCTGGCATTCCTAGGAAACGTTTGATCACATTGATGTTGGTGTTGATCGCATATCCACTCTTTGCACCATCCCAATTCATGCATATTTACAGAAGGAATTTGTCCTTGACCATCCTACTTATTGATGGTTCAATGGACATGATCAAGTTCCGAGGCATGCGTCTATGTTTTCTCATGTGAACGCTGTATGGGATATTGGTTGGAGTATATCCTGTAATATTCTCAGCGGCGAAGATGTTTATGCTCACGATACCAAAGTATGAACCATATCTCACTTCAGTAATTTTCCGGCACCAGTTGTTCGCGATTAATGTGGGTTTCTGGTATGTACACATTGACGCAGGCGGCGAACCTTGTCATCGCAATGTGGCTGTACAAGTGGCTTCAATGCAATGGACCCGCTTCTTCTTTTCCAAAATCAAGCAGGATGGCACAACCAATGATAACCCGTTTTTTCAGGTGCTGTTCTGCATTCGATGTCATCTGATTATTTCACGGCGAGCTCAAAATGAACACTTTGTAGTTTACCAGAAAGTTGCAGCGGCTGGCAGGTTCTAGTTTTTCGTCAGCCCCCGGGACTCTGCATGTAATTTTTTTATCCACTAAGTGCCCCGGCGATCTGTATCTTAGGTTTGGAAAAGTGCCGTATGCCAAAGAGGTAGGGGCAACACCTGTTCATGGAGACAATACACTGAAATTTTCTCAGTCTTTTGCTGCACAAACTGGACGAAAACTGTGCACTTAGATGCTGTATGATGAAGTGGGCAATGCCTTCCGGGCCCGTGCAGCCAAAAGGTGCCAGCGCATAGAACATTGATATGCATTTATTGATAAGCATTCATTGATGTGCATCCTTGACAACGAATATGAATTCGTTGCTTCACTCCCCTCGGGCAGCACTCCGAGTAAGTTCGAGCCCAGTTGCATTGATTCTGATGTTTCTCATCAAGTTATGGTTGGATGCTGGATTGATGCTTTTTGAGGAGGTTCTTGTGTTGGTTTTGCAGCATATGGACGTGTATCTGAATAAGGAGGTGAAAACCTATCCTATGGAAGTCTCCCTTGACCACGAAATCCCTTTAGACTTGGTAAGCCGCTGAGCATGATTTTGAACAAACCAGAAATTGCGGCGATGTGTTGGGCGGTTTGTGCAATTGCTTGCTGACCGAGATTGACTCATCAACCCATATGTCTGTGGTGATGCAGAAACCGCCACCATCCCCAGACATTACCAAATTCAGATCGGCACCCTAGCATCTCGGCCATAACAATTTTGACCATTGTATATGATTTTGAACCTCTGGATATCATAGCAGTTGTGCACTCGATGAGGATGATCGGTTTCCATTCGAATGTATCCCGCTAACGAGGGTGGCCTTGGATTACTCATTCGCCAAAGTCGAAACCTCTGCGTAACTTGCCCTCAAGCAATCTTGAGATTTCAATCTCTTGCCAGCCACCAGGCATGGGCTGAACGAGAGCCGATGCGCTAAACCAATCACGGTAATTATTCAGACGATCAGTGTGACCACTTCTCGGAGGTGACTTGCCAAGGATGACATGTTGGCGGAGGCAAAAATCTCAAACACAAGAGATTGAACTCAGGACCCTAGGAGATGCTGTCTAACGCGACACCAATCCGATAGCCCGCACGGCAGACACGGAATAGGATATTTACACAAGAAGAAGATTGGGTCCGGTGCGAAATTTGTTTGGGTTGCGACTCAAATGAAATGCGCCCAACTACTTCGTTCTTTGAGATCAAATCCATGACCCTACCAGTTCGAGGTTACCGCTCAAACAACGAGGCCAGCTGGCATTGTTCTGCCGTAAAATGTTGCACCACCGGTGTCATGGTGATTGTTTGGGCGACTGGTATGATCATTCTCCAATTGTATATGATCCGCTAAGCCAGCATGGCCTTTGATACATTGCTGGAAGAGGGAGTGCCTACCCTTGTCGAGGCTGGATCCCGGGCAAACAACGTATCGAGGTGAAGCTCTTCTAAGTAGGCAACCTGGTATGGTGGGCGGCCATACAACCTGTTTCAAACCCGAGAGTTCAGTATCCATTTTGTTCTCGATGTGTGTCGTAGATCGCTAGCCTCAAGTTGCGTGGCATGAAAAATCATGGACAACTGGTGCACACAAAATCCGCACGCACAAGAGCTAAGGATGGAAGGCACCGCAGCCTGCCAGTACCGGACTATGTTGCAATTGCATTGTTTTGTGTTGTAATTTACGCACGGAATCCCCGATTCTCAATTGCTTGGCCGACAAACTCGAATGTCCCTTTGCGTTGCGTGTCCTGGGCAAATTTGGGAGTCTACTGGTACTGCATGTTACATGAACACATATTGTTTTTAGTGAACGGGTCTGTGTCCAAGACGTACCCCCACGACCCAGATACCTTGATTCCTGTCGTCTTTTTGCAAGGATGCGATTTGGATATTACTTGTGTTGTCAGCGCTGCTTGCAGATGGCGTGCATATAGAACCCTTTCTGTTCATAAACTAGGGCGCGTCCGTGCATAAGCAAGTCGCTGTGATGTTTCGGAGATGTGTAATTGAAGAAGTGCAATAATTTAGAGCTTCATGAGGTGTTCCCATACCCAAGACTCATTGCGTGCTTGGGTTTCGAAATAAATTTCAGGCGAAGAAGTGGTACCGCGTATACTACAGAGATTTCGACGGTCGCCCAGGGGACGACATCAGAACTGATTTACCAAAAGTGCATATGCGCTGCTCCAAGTGAGTCCCCTCCTTGCACTGGACCCATACTGTATGTGCACTGGCCTATGTATTGTTTGCATACCTCGTGCAGCTTTTAATTGTTGTCTGTGACTGATTCATAGTCGCTGGAACCCAAAAAACGCAACTCTATGTGTGCATGTGTGCAGCAGTGAAAATCGGCTTGAAACTGAGTTGTCTTGGCTTCCCACCCTTTGAGTGGAGGTCTTGTCTGTACATATATATGAGCTGATATCCTGGGTTACAATATTGAACGAATCCGCGGAGGTGCACCAACAAGCAGCGCGTACGAGCCGGTAATCGACTGCAAATGAAACACAAGAAGTGTTTAATTGATATGATTAAAATGCAGATCAGCAGACTATTTGATGAGGATGACGCGATAAGTTCTCCTTGGATCAGACAGTATACATATACACGTGATGCGCGACTTTTGAAGCGTATCTATATATCTGCATGGTTTGGCGCACGATGCCATTACATATACACATAGGAGTCATATCCCATTATCCATGATACCGCAATCGGGTTGTAGTTCGATCTGCCCGGCATGCGTTTGAGTTGATAAGTAACTGTGAGCTCAAATTATAAACTTGGCCTAATTTTGTTTGCAGGCACATATCTTGTGAATTCCATGATTGAAGAGATTGAGGTTTACAGTACAGTAGAACAAAGTTTAGGCACGCTTGCTGATGGATGACGAGTTGCGATCGGTTGAGTTTTGGATTTCTTTTTGGATTTGTTGTCGTCATATTTTGCACATGGTAGTCATGCACCATGTCTTGGATTCCGACCCCCAGAGTTGCAACAGCAGCAGGTGCTAACATTCAAATCCGGACTTGGAGTGATCACTCTACCACATAAGCATGTGAGCACGAAGGTTGCTCGTGTGTGCATGACAGTGTCCCTGCAAGGGCTTTGATTTTGACACTGTAGGGTGCATCCTGCAGGATATTTGCTTTGCATCCATGGTATGTGGGAGGCTTGGTGTACTTCTCCTTGGAGTGATATTGTCAGGTTATCGAATTCTGCTGTGTGATTAGCTGATGTGGCTTTCTGTCCAGCTAGTACGGTTCATATCCCATTGTATGATATGGCGACCCCCCCCTCGGGTCAGAGTCATGTCCCCATAATTACACATGGGAACATGTCCTTACCCATAGGGCGGGGAGCCATGTCATCTGAATATCGCGCGAAGTTCTATCTGTGCACAGGTTACCTTTCAAAATTTGTGCATCGTGTCAAAACACATGTTGCGAGCTCCCAGGACAACATCTCTTGCCATCCCCATCAGATAGTCTGTTGATCTGTGAAGATCCACATGAAACAAACTCTGTGTATGAATCGCATGTTTGATACAAATTCAGTTCCTGGCCAACAATTATACATATAACTTGATTTTGGGGTTATGTTTATTGCCATGTATATCACTTGATTTGTTTGTTACTTCCTACTGGTGCACGGGGGGACCTATCAAACCCGCGCATCGAGTCCAGATGCATGATGCAAGGAGAACGCATCTCATCATCCATGTTGGTGTAGTCCGATGATCTGGAAAAAGTGTCTCTTGTGATAATGCAGCCGTCCATGTATCTAAACGCATCAATAGGGTCGTATCTGAATACTCTGCTGAAAAACCTACGTGGCATGCAAGTACGGAGAGGTATGCACATTGCAGAGCTTGCAAATAGGGCAAAAAATGATACATGGCAATTTCTTTGTTTATTTCATTTCCGGTAGGATGCCAGCCCATACGCTGTGCTTGTCAGTGCACCTCCGAGAAAGCAAATGTTCGTAATCGTTCCCGTGCGTTTGTCTTTGATGAAGATACTGTAAGGTTGTTGAACCCATCTTTGTGATGAATTGACATTGTGCCCTGCCCAGCCAATGGAGATCTTTACGCATCCATTGTCTACTTGGATAGTGATGGCTGGGTGCCCTCTTGGACCGACCACCATCGGGCCGCGGCTGAGCGATCGCGTGTTGCTCGCTAAGCGTCTCCATACTGTATCCTTAAGCTAGCGTAGCACCTACTAGCTACCTACCAGACACCACAACGGCACCGGGCATAAGAGCAATCTCGCGATTTGCCCTAGTGTTCGATTGCCCTTGCTTTTTCGAAACAACGTTGGGTCGGCCGCCGCTCCGCAGAAGTGTGGTGGCTGTAGAACACGGCAACATCCTGGAGTCCCACAACGCCGCTGCCCGCATCGAAATTCAGGACTTTTGCAAGATTGTGGCGTGTATGTCCGTGCGTCTGGAGGAGGACTACCCGCCCATGTGCGCACTGCAGGTAGGTGTCGCGCAGCCCCTCGTAGTACAGCTCTGCTCAATGTTTTATCATATATCCTACACCTGGCCGAGCAAACTTGGGATCAGAGATGCTGGCCCTGTGGGGTCGCGTGCCTGCACTTATGTATGTGGGTGTGTGTGTGCGCGCAAGGGAAGGAGTCTTCGTGCGAACTACCTGCGAAAGTTCAAATGCTTCCCTGCCGTCGCATACCAAGTGTATCTGTTATCAGTATCACTCACCCGTTGGTTGAGTGTGCTGGAGGTATGAATGGCGTTGCTCACACCAATGCTACATCAACTGCTCACGCAGAAGAATTCCATAACCAGGCGATATCACTGCAAGAAATATTGCAACAAGCCTGCCACATAATAACAGAGGCAAATTATCTATCCTGGAGGATGCGCCCTACGTGATCGAAATCAAAGCACTTTAGGGGCACTATCATGCACACCCGAGTAACCTTATTGCTTTCATGTTTTATGTGACAAAGTGATCACTCCAAGCCCGGTTTCGGATGTAAGCACCTGCTGCTCGTGCACCTCCAGGGGTGCTACCCAAGACACTTTTCTTGACTGCCTATGTACAAAGTAAACTGACAATTAGTTCAAAAAGAAACCCAAGCATATCCTGATCTAACCCATCATTTGACAGCAAGTGTGATATGCATGAACACGGAATACAAGGAATGTAAGGGCATGTCCCATGTTGCGTGTGATGAGATATGACCTCTTCTATATACGAGGTCATATCGCATTTTATATAATGTCCCATGACCTTGTATTCCTTACCCAAAGGATGGGGAGTCATGTCGACTGAATCCCGCGCTAGTTTCTGTCAGTGCACAGGGTTTCCTTGAAAACTTGAGGCACGTGTCAACCACGTGTTGCTTGGTCCAAGGGGAACGTGTCACCTCATCCCTATCAGAATAATGTGCTAATTTGCGTAAATCCATATGAAACAAACTCTCTGTGTTTTTCTTTTGCAGTTGATACATGGCCTGTACGCTTTGCTTGTTGGTGCGCCTCCAAAGATTAGTTCACATTCGAAATCCAGCATGTCAAGAACATCAGTGATGATCCTTTCAACGGAGTTTAATTGTAGCTCTGCGCATTGCCCTTTTTGGGTGAATCTGGGACGTGGCTTAAGGAAACCATGTACTTTTTGTGCATAGTGCTGCAGATTTGCAACGCCAGCAACTTGCACGTATGTTGCACAGAATGCAGATAGGGGTATGACCACTCAGCCAAAGGGTGGGGAGCCGTGGTTTAGCTCGTGTACTTGGTTAACAATACATAGCGTAGGATCCAGGGAGACGTATCCTGTAATCCTCACCAGAATGGTTTGCACCGACGGCTGATCCATGCCATGTCCCATTCTGCTGTTCAAACTTCGACTTTTGAACCACCGAGTTGCCATGGTGTTTGTTAAAGCGATTGGTGTAATCACCTGCTAATCGAACATGACCCACAGCATGGCCTTTGATTTATTATCGGCCGAGGCGGCACCTATCCATGCCGAGACATGAACCTGTTCTTGCCTCGAATCAAGCCGGCGCTCTATTAACCAGGCCACACAACGTCATGCTTTTCCATACCTTGCTTCATTTTTCGCTACGACGGTGTGGGGGCTGGCAGTCTGGACTGCTGTGGTACCTGGCCGGCCAGCTCGAGCAGATTGGCGGGGCGGTGGAGGGCAAGTTCCGCATCCGAGAACAGCAGCTGTTGCGAGATATCGAAGCGCAGGTGAGGAAATCGGAAGGCCATCTGTTCGTGGCTTGTGCTTGTGTTTTGGATGGGCTGCAGGGTAGCAGGGTCAAAAAGTACGCTTGGCGCAAGTCAACACGAGTGAAGATCCTAGAGCTGTAGCGTATCATATCCCGTGAGAGCCGGGATATGCTCTTGTTATGTAGGAAGTGAGAAGTGCAGATTTTACGGGAAGCTTGCTTCAGGCTGCCTATCTTGTACAGATGTTGGGTTGTGTATCCTTGCTCGATGGCGTGCTGAACAGTGGCCCATAGCTGGCTAGGCTGTGAAGGGTGCATAATGTATTTGGCACTGACATCTCGAACGAGTGGTGCCTTTTGGTCTTGCCACACGCTTGTTGCGAGGCTATTGTGTACGTGTGTGGTTTTCACTATTTTCCGACACATGTGCAACGGAATTGATGTCGAAAATGAATGTTGCTTCATCCTACAGACTCCTCATGTTGAAAGTGCTGAACACCTACCTGCTTACGTACTTCTGCCTCCGCGGTTTGATTTCGCACAACAGATCTTTGGAAAGAGAGAGCATTGGATATGTTCAGCATATCATTTTTCGGACCGGGTTCGAATGATGATATGCTAAACATATCCAATGCTGGAGTGATCACTATGCCACATAAGAATGTGAGGAAGAGTGTGGCCTTGGCGTGCATGACTGTTCCTGCGCGGGCTTTGATTTTGATCCTTTAGGGCGCACCTTACTGGATCTTCGTTTTGTTGCTGCAGATATCTGGTAGGCTTGGTGCACTGTTCCTTGGGGTGACATTGCCAGGTTATGGAATTCGCCTGAGTGACTAGCTGATGTGGCTTCCCGCCTTCCTGGTATGGGTCATATCCCAATACATATGAATGCATATCATCGCTGGACCAGATGCTTGCCCTGGCTGATCTCGTACTGCGGCTTGCATTTGTTAAGTGCGCGGAAAATGTCTTTGCTGTGATTGGCGCAGGTGAGGAGTCTTGAGTCCCAAGTGAAGGAGCAGGGAGAGGGCGAGGAGAAAGCGCTCTCGGGCATGACCGCGATGGTGTCCGGGTGAGTACTTTGAATTGAAACCGTCTTGCCATTTTCAACCTGATGGATGTTGTGACCGAACTTGCATGATGACGAGTATATATGAAATGTCTGTTGATGGCCAAAACAGCACCTGTTTACTGAGCGCATTGATGCTGATGTATCCAAACTGGGCGTACTTGTTCATGACGAAGACTTCATGTAAAAGGATGAAACTCCAACTGACGTGTGCCGCATCAGCGAGAATAGGGGTGCAGGACGAGATCTCAAGCGCAAAGGAAGAACTTAACGATGTAAAGGTGCATGCGATGGACGTCCAGCACGCAAGGGGGCTGGTCATCCAGCGTACTGCTAAACGCGTACGCTGCAAGAGTATCCGCAGGAAGAGAGGATGTCCAGCGCGCAAGGGGGCTGGTCGAAAACTATGAAACACATGATTATGATCTTGTGGTCGTGATAGGGAATACACGATGGACTTGTCTCTTGAGCTACAACGATCCTCAGATTTCGTTGAATCTGCTGCGCAATTGGTATCGCTAAATCGTGTACGCAACAATCGTGAGGGCCAAAGATCCCCCTCCCCTCGCCTGTGAGCTTCACCGTTTTCTCTCGGAGTTCACATACTTTTGAATGCACGATGGTTGGAACTCCGCAGATGGAAGGATCGATCTAAGGAGGGCCTGGGGGATGAAGCCAGCCGATTGGTTGACTTGGAGGAGGCGAACAGCGCCCTCAAACGGGACCTGGCAAAGTCAGAATCCAAAGTGCAGCATTTGACTGACGAGGGCGCTGCTCTCAACAACAAACTTGCAGAGCTTACAGCAGAAAACGAGGCTTATCGGAAGCGCGTCGCCTTGTTAGAGGTATCACGTCGTAGCTTAGTGCACACAAATTGTACCTACATCCTGAATTATCAAAAGGTTTGGGACGTCAAACTCAGTCCTAAATAAGAGTGCACACACATGCAGTAATTGACAAACGCTAAATGCCCTAGTGAACGAGCGTGTAGTTTTGGTGTTGAGCATGCAAAGTCGCGGGATATCCTCGTCTGCTTGATGACTTTGAATTTGACTATTTGTACCGGTAGCGTTGAGCAGCAGTACATTGAGCCTGACAGAAGCCTGGCAGCTGGTTCGAGGATCCATGCTCACAAATAATTGGCAACCATTACGAGTGATGACAAAGCATTGCTAGAAAGTGGGAGATGTGACAATCGACACCCAGGGTTTTTACATGTCAGTTTTACGAATGGCAATTTGACCCCCTACCCCAGTTTTCAAAGGGTTTATCAGGACGTATTCCTGGACAAGCAAACGTTGTGCGCAAATCATCTAACGACATCGTCGTGGCGGATATAACATCTGTCAACACTCTACTATGACCGCGATACACATCTTTCAGAGAATCTCTTGAACATGCTCCAAGGTTCCTCAATATCTCGGCAACATGTAATGGAACAGCCTGGGAAATAATATCTGCGGGGAATGGGACCGCTTGCACCTTTCTCCCTCTCTCTCTCTCTGAAAGTTTGAGATTCTGCATGCAATGCTGAACAACTCGAAATGT
>NHOP01001453.1:0-10820 GCA_018697155.1 Pyramimonas parkeae | reverse complement strand
GTAACCAACCATTTCCAACGTTCACCATGCAATGAAATACCAATGCTATTGTTTCGTTCTGTCGATTTTCTTCAACCCATATCCCGGTCCGCAATTCTTCACAACTGTGACGAGTAAACGGAGCGACTTTGTTTCGGTTTACTGGCGATTGGCAGCGCACGCCTAGCGCTTTCCACAGGCCTCCCTCTGACCGGGTTGGGTATCGGCGTCAGACTGTCCTTTGAAAAAGCCTGAGATGAGCTTTGAGTGTCGGTATTGGCGGCGATCCGGATGAGAAACTCAACAAATCCGACTCGCCCTATCGCGTTTGTGAAAATTCTGTTTTTAACCGCTGATACAAACCCAGTCGACGGTTGTTTTGGTGAGCCGAATCGCCGGCTAGCATGTTGGAACTTCTTTTGTGCGGCGTCTGAGCCAAAATGATTGAGGGGCCTGGCCCATGCTTTCTGTCGATTATACATACATTCGTCCTAAATCGGTGATCCGCTTCTTCAGGTCGAGGATCAGGACACGCTTCGAGGGAATTGGACAAGATGCGGGCCCGCCGGATATCAAGCTCACTGATCTAGGGGCACCACCGACATCTAAATTTTCCGTGGATGAATATGATACAGTGCACAACACGTGGTCAGAAGAAGGACATAGTCTGACAGTTCTTGTCGAAAATTGCACATAATTTCGTCATAATGCCACACGCCGAAACAGACCCCGGTAAAAGGAGGTTTAAAACCATTTTCCTGTGTCGGCGAAACTTTTGCATTTTCTACAGAAAAATATCCACATCAATATCATAAAAACTCCAACCGCGAACTGCTCTATGCGATCTTCATGGCATCGGATGATTCAGATGCATCGGATCTGTCTACTGCACGATGCACAAACGAAACCACCTGTCACACCCCAACTTCAAACGCTTTGTGACGATTGAAAGGGGTTTGCGTCCCAAACACAAAGTTTCACACGATGCGCCTTCGAGATATCCCGGACTGCACAGACGTAAAGCACGTTCTGCTATAGAACATCACGACGTTGACGTCAAGGTTACTTGCTTGCTAGCGGACTATCGGAGACACACATGTATACGAGTCCTTTGTAAGCGGTTGAATTCCGGAGTTGTCATTGATTCACGCAGATAACGTTGCAGACTCAAACGCGCTACACGCAATGGCAGACCAAGTATCGACTGCTGAGAGGGTGCGAAACATAGCATCAATTTCGCATAGCTTGCCGGCTATATGCAGTGTTGTCTGTCGGTGAATGAAGTCGATCAGTTGGCCATGAATTGCTTCCCCTTACTCTTGAATGTTCTACCGAAGCGCTGCACAAGGTAATAGCGTTGTATTCACTGTACCTGGTGAGATTTGCCCCCATTCTCTGTCATCAGTGACTCATTTCATTCGAAAACCATTCTAGCATCATAGCAGCATAACAAGCTGTTTCAAATTGCTTTCGAAAAGCATCTGGAGGTGATTTGCATTATCTCGCAAGGATGGGCTTGGATTGTCACAATCCCTTACCTTAACGGAAACATTGCCTGGGAAATTTGTTTTTGGTGATGCAAGATGAGTTCAATACTAGATGTTCATAAACCAATTGCACTGAGCTCGCATGTATGTTGCCATAAACATGTTTGCAAAGTCTACTTTAGTATGAATGTTGTTTGTGTTTATCTTGTAGTATTGGCAGAGGCAATACATACACTTTGATTGCTTGCACTCTGTGGGATCCCATATGCCTTTCTGGGAGTTAGGGTTTATTTGATTATTTTGCAGTAGCTGCACATGCATGCCATGCGACAAATGCAGTTCAGCCATGGACTGAAACGGGGGTCCATGAAATCCTTTCTCCAAATTTGGCTGTTTGTGGTGTATAGATTCAAAGGGTGATTTTTTGAATATTCGTTGATGCCACTGGTCAGTGTGGCTCCCCACATCTTGATTCAGGAGCTTCTCCAGGTATATGAGTTTCAAAATATTGTCATTCGCCAGCTACCATCATTTACGCAGCGCTCAAATTTTCTCCGTAATCATGTCGTACTGTGTCTAACGCAAATCAGTGTGGAATTCAGTTGTGGCGTTATGTGCGAAATTCAAGAATGATCCTCATGGTTTTGAAACAATGCACCAACACCATGCTTGTGTACCACCTGTGATGTGAGTACAACACACCCGGAAATCCTTGCTGGAGATACAGCTTCGACAGGGCAGAAATGTTGATGATTATAGGATTTCCCTGATTTTATCTAGTGTTGGATGTTGTACAGGACCGACGCAGCAGTGACTTGAAAGAACTGACCCGGGATCAAGTGGCACAGCTGCGTGCTGTGTTCTCCATGTTAGATATGGACAATGACGGCAACCTAAAAGTATGTATGCATTTCGGTTGATGTTTTATGAACGCCAACACTTCGCTTACATCTGTGTGGAAAGCGAGACCATGTCTGCATTTTGTATTGTTTCAAGGCGTGCAGTGGGCGGGGCATTTCTTGCTTTTGATGTTTTCAGACTCTCTCATTTGCGTCATGTCCGATTGATATAGGGACTGTTCACTTGAACAATACATGTTCCGTGACTGCATTTATTTTCTGGCTTGTGCACGCTGTGTATTTGAGTTTCAGCATGCCATCCTACGGTTTGAGATGGAATCAGCACCCAATTCAAAAACATGAGCCGTTACAGGTCGAGCAGAAGCTTGAAAATTGAAATTACACACAAGGTGTTGGTCTTGATGAACCACTCTCCTATACCAGATGGGGCTGCATGCTCCAGTTCTTGTCCAAGAGTTCTATGCACACACTCCTGGGAATTGGGTTTGATCCCCTGTGTTGGAGGTTTCGGCATTAGCTATTGGCCTGGCTGTTGAGTGGTTTCAGTTCAAATTGAAACGAGTCAACAGCCAGTCCTGTCGCAACTGTATTGTTCTTCGGATATGAATAGGTGGAAGACAATGAATGTTTTTCTTCAGATAAGAAATTTCAGCATTAGACTCTACCACCCAAGCTTTCAACATGTTCGAGTATCGTCACAATCTTGAACCCAAACCAATCAGTATTTTTGCCGAGATGTTCTTGATGAAGCTACATAGGGTTGGGGGTACTGTGGAAACTATGTGAAAACTCTGAGTCATGCATACCGCACAGGCATTCGACTGCAAGCTACACTCATAACCTGTTTGTTTCGTGTGGATTTGCACAGATTAATTAAAACTATTTTGAAGGGGATGACGAAATGTACTCTGCTGTGATTTTGTGATTCATTGTACCCTGAATTGTTGTTGAGGCTTGCTTCGTGCACCAGTAGACCGTAGAACGCGATTCAATTGACAAGGCTGGCCGCCCTTTGGATATGGGTGATGTCCCTATACATGCAACGGCCCGGAATCAAAAACTTGGTAATGGTTTTGATATTTAGTTTGACTTTTGTGGAACATGACATCCATAGATCACTTTTGACGGATTATCTGTAATGCATTTTCACATTTCTCCGCATCACGTTGAATATGCGCCCGCCCACAACTGGAAGAGCATACTTCTTCTAAGCCATACTACAAACTAGAAGTGACAGAACGAAACGCACAAGGGATTGACAGCAGAATTTGTGCACGATAGAATGAAAGTTATCTGCGGAATGATTGACCTTTCTCGAACGCAAGTAAGCCTCGCAATGGTAAATTTGTCAGTTGTCTACGTGTGGGCTCACAATGGTGAGTTTTGCCAGGTGATTGCATAGATCCGCGATGATTGTACGTTGCCGCACTAGAATGAGAATTAAGCGTATGTAATGGTGACACGTGGCAAGTTTTGCACCAACTATACACCCATTACATATGTGCACGTGTGTATGTAGATGCGCATATGTGTAGATGAATGTATACTGGAATATGACCCCTACCAGTAGGGCGGGGAGCCACATCAACTATTCACACAGTAGAATTCCATAACCTGGCAATATCACTCTAAGGAACAATGAACCAAGCTACTACCTATCTACGAAAAGTGAAATGTTAAGATCCTGCAAGATGCAACCTGCAAGATAAAAATCAAAGTCGCCGCAGGAACACTGTCATGCATTCCCAAGCAACCCTCTTGCTCACATGCTTTTGTGGATAAAGTGTTGACCCCAAGTCCAGATTCGAGTGTGAGCGCCTGCTGCCCGCGCACCTCTGGGGATGACATGTATCTAACACATGTTGCACGACTACCGTATGCAAAACAAAATGACAATGTATCGAAAAATTAACCCGAAGCATGCACGTATCACACCGATCATCTCTAAGCAAGCGTGCCTAAACTCAGATCTACCGCACTTCACAGATCAATCACTTTTATCATGGAATCAACAAGTTGCGCCTGACAAGAGTATTAATCCTAGTTTATGAAATAGCTCACAATTACCTATAAACCCCATCGCATGAGGGACGGATTGATCCATCCTTCACTGCGGGCTCGCAATCAATGGGGTGATGGAACATATGTGAATGGATGCATTAATATGTACATGTATATGTGCACGCCGGCAACCGACTGTACATGATACAGACCAGGAGTTTGTTTCATATGTCAGCACTGTTTGGATCCAGATGGTGAGATAAATTCTCCTTGGACCACGCAATCTGTGTGTTGATACAATACACGGATATCGAAGGTGCAACGATAGAAATTAGCACGCGATTCAGCTGACATGGCTCCCCGCCCTTGTGGTAAGGGTCATGTCTCCAAATATATACATATACGCGTCTTCTCATTGACGTTATCAGAAGCACTGTTTTTTCATGGAAATTGCCTTGATCCCGATTCTGTTTGTGTACGCGCAAGCCAGCTGGCATTTGATCAATCATTGGGTGAGGCCAGCACCTGCTGTTCCAACAGTACATGAACCCATGACCTCCAATGGAGCACACTGCCATCCTACCTACAGGGCCAGCTGAGATGCGCATTTTGATACGCAGCTTCAAGTCAACCCTCTTTATGAAATGGCTGATGAGAAATCAATAGCCAAGGCCGAATGTTTTTTCAAAGAAGTCTCGAATCTGCGACCATGGTAGCAACGAAACCGGTGGTGTTTTAGCTGCACCATCCAACATGGCTGCACGACGTTATGCATGTTTGCAGAAGGAGGATACACTCTCTGCGGCGCGCATGCTAGGCGGTCCCCTGTCTCCATTTCATCACATTCCCGATGATCAACTTGTTTCTTTTGATCAGTTTGTGTCGTGCATGCAAGCTGGCACCAACCTTGACCCGCGCTTGCAGCCTTTTGAAGCCGCGGTATGTTCCCAACTCCTTCAAGTGCACAGAAACCCGGGAGCATTTTGTGGTCGAATTTCATATTGACGTTGTGCGGCCACGACACCACGCACAGAGTTCCGATTGAATGACTACCTTGGCAACCTGTCAAGCGTGTTTCCATTAGGAGTGTTTGCCAATAGTACATGAGCGGTACATGTTCCTGGTTCCTTGGATCCTGTGCATGGACCTCCCACCCACTTGCCAGCGATCAGTACTAGATTTTTTCTTGAGTCCAACGCAATGTATATCTGAGATTTTCCCTACAAAATGGAGCGCTTACAATGGGTGTTTGCGCGACCGACTATCAAGGCACTGTGTACTTTATGATTTTGAGCTATTTGCATACGTTTTGGATGTACCTGAACCATACCCTAGCGAAGTGGTGCTCAGTCTTACATAGCTTTATTTTGTACAGATGCCCGTTTGTTTTCTACAGTACATTGCATAGTACTGGCTGCCGATGCCACTACTTTCCTATTGCCTTTAGATCCTTGCCAAGGTACATAGCAGAAGTTCTTATATACACTGGATCTACTCTGGGAATATGGTTTTATTCTCACCCACTGCTGGTAGGGTTGCACCTTTCTCAGCTAAACCAATTTTTCGAGTCAGTGGATTCTGAAGGGAGAGGCTACATCACGAAAAAGCAGCTAGCACGATTCTTTTCCGAAGCGGGCGTGAAGGCACAGGTGAGCACGGCAGTGCAAGTCTTGTTGGCGACAAGAATTCACCTAGTGACTTCAACGTGCTCAAGTGTCCTTTGGTACTTCAATGTTGCACTGTGCACCATTTCGGAATCCCATCTCAATGTTTGCGTTCTTGCCGACCTTAATGCTCAGGGTTGTTGGGTGGACTCGGACTATTCGTCTGTAAGACTTCTGCTCAAGAGTCTTTCGGATATCTTGCCGCGATCCTGCCATTCCAGTTCCAGCCATAGCGGTCGTGTGTTACAGCGCGGCATTCTCTGAAGAAATGTTTTGCACATCTCCTTTGTTCAACAGCCCGCGCTTTGTTCCAAGCACCAACATCGTTGGCGTTAAACAACCACTGTTGAAAACTGGTGATTCAAAAGTTTTTTTTTCAAAATCTCTGATCGGTTGAGTTCATATGTTAGTCGTACATGATTGCATTACTTTTTTCGCACAATATCAGTAGAGCGCCATTCAAAATTTGTGGAATTCTTTAGATCTTTTGTCGAGTCGATTTGCAGACCTTGACAGACATGTACTAGTGTGAACTTTCCACATGTCTCTTTGCAACCGCAGCTCACATGAGTAATGTTGGTTATGTGTCAGTTCCGAGCTCTTTGGAAGAACACTGATCCATCATACAATGAAACGATATCGTTTTTGCACTTCTGCATTTACTAAAATACCATGTGAAATTTCCGGCATGTTTCTCCACTCGTGCTCCTATGTTTCCTGCAGACTGAGAGGGTGGTGTGGGGAGTTTTGTGAATGTGTTCCCAACAGTCTTCACTGCTTCAGTCACTGATAGATGTGCTAGACAATTCTCTAAATGGCGACAGCTTCACACGGGACGAGCTGAACTTATTTCTACAACTTAGAGCGGAGAAGGACGAGTTTGTGGTCAAGTAATCGAGCATTACAAGCTGAGATCGGATATGCTCGAAATTATGCTACACTCACATGCAAGTGTGCGAGCATGTATGGTGTAGATCATGACCAATGATTTTCTCCACTGCCCCCTTAGCAAAGGTGGGCTTTGTTTGCAACGGCTTGTATTTACCAGAATGATAGCCGTTTTGCCAAGAGCTCCATTGTTGTTGGAATCCGTTTGATCGTGCTCTATCACAAGATATCGAGTACATATAATATTTGCTGTTCTACAGCTTCAGTGGGAAAAAAACTCAATTTATTCACGTAGACCGGAACAAATGTTTGAAGGTCAGCATACCCTAGTATTGACTTGCAAGTTCAGCTTTTCAGACAGTGCGAGAACAAGAACGAATGACTTGTTCCTGCGAACTGCATGTTTCAGCCGGTATTTGCCCCTTGCTGCAGGGTTTCAGGGACTCGAATTTGTAAATGCACATGTGACTGTTTTGCGAAACTTATATATTGTATGATCGTGAAGACCATGTATTCATACACAACCCCCGCACAAACTGACCTCACATTTGTCACTCTAGGGGTTAGCTGATTGACAAAGAAACACTTTCAATCTATCTGCGCGCTTGTGCTTGTCCGAGATGTGGGATTGTTACTGTGTTCTTGTGTTGTAATTTTGCTGTCATGCACACTTTCGATTGAATTAGCTCCAACAGACATGGGGGGTTTTCTAATGGTATGCTGTACGCATTCAACCATTCGATGCTTGAAGAATGCAAGCAGGTTCATTGCTGAGAAGTGCTAGCGATTGCATACAATAAACTTGTGCTCCATATTTTCCACTCTCAGGCGACATAGCATCATCTTCACAGCGCAGGGGGAGAAGAAAAGATGTTTGCACAAAATGCCTCCAACTCTGGTAGCTTGGCAATCGCTGACACAATAGCATCTGGATCGCACAGCAAGTCTGTGGTAGCACTCTTCAAGTGAGGCAACAGCTTTGGTAGAGGGACTGAGTGTGTCTCGTCTGCAAAGCAGTTCCCTGTTCTGTCCCCCAGCAAGCATACAGACTTAAAGATCACACTCTCAACCACTCTCCTGAATTCGAGTCTGCAAGAGTCACACAGAAAAACAAAGTTTCAGTCCGTTTTAACTCCATGCAAGATTCTCATCCATTCCCTTCAGAATTCATTCTTGCGATGATGGATCTACATAATCTGTTGACAAGGTTATCGGGCATCGCTGATCCAAGATTCGAGCAGTCACATTGGTATGCAGGAAGCGTATCCATGCAAATGGGACAATTCGTTGCAGCATTGTATGTTCCTCTTGGCACCAGTTCAATATCGATACAATCTTGACCACGTGTGCAAAGTTTCCCTACAACGTGCAATAGCCCGGCCTGGACTACTCAAAACGCGAAAGCCATGCCGCCATAATCAAACCACATTTTGACCTAGGCAATTGCGTAAACGTTTCGATGCCAGCCTGGTACTTGGTGGACATCGCCATCATACACCTATTGACAACCACCTACTGATCAAGCCCATGAAACAAAATATGTGGATTCCTTGGAAGCTTGTCTGAGGAGAATGTGATCACATCAATGAAACGCTGGATGAGGGCAAGAAAAAGTCTTGTGCGTCGAGGTAGCATTGCGTGCTAAACGCGCGTGACCTTGTGTATCAATAACACATAGTTTGTGGATGTGGTGATTGCTGAGGACCGATTAATAAAGGTTCACATATCACACAGCCCAAAAAAGTATCAAAAGGATGCCATCCTGTTGCATATTGTTCTGAAGTTGGATGCGGATTACAGTCAATGTGCATTCTGATCTACTTGAGTCACAGCACATGCCGGCCAGCATCTTTGATAATTCGACTGTCTTGATTGTCAATAATTCTTGTGATCGATTGCAGTCACAGGAGTTGCTAGTCTTGGCCAATAATGTGTCAACATTATGTCCCACAAGATCAGTGTGAGATCATGGCAACAGCAACAACAACCATTCTGGTATTTTGCTATTCAAATACTAATTCGTCGATTACGCAGTGACATCCATTTTTGCCTCGCTTCAATGTAGACTACAAAGTGAGCTCCTCATTTCCGATTGCAATCATTTTGAACTGTACACGAATATTGGCACCATAGAGAACAAGTATCAGTTATTGCTGTTCTGTCAGGCTGGTCATCGCCAGAACACTGGACTATGTATTGATATGCCATTACACGGGAATACGATGAACAACCTACATTCATTTTTGGGACACACGAGTACTCTTGCGACGGGAGATGGCTCATTCGAGTCCTGGCCATGGAGTATGCTGTTGCTGCTTTCACTCCAAACATTCGGGACCAACCAATGATCACAGAGGCACTTACCCTTCTAACACGAGCCGAGTCTCCGCAATCAAGGCCCTCACTTGTTCATCATCCTGCTCAGACTGCACTACCGACAACCCAGCAATGCAGCATCTCAAAATGTGCCATATGCAATGCTACAATGATGGCTCTGCCAGGTAAATTGAAATATCAATATGCTCATGACAAGGTAGAGCGTCCATTGAGGTGTGTGACTCGAGCTAGAGGAGTGTGACCATCGACCATTCAAAATTTGACAAGAATGCATGCACCATTGCATGGATCACTTATTCGAGCGAGATAAACTGATTTCTTTGCCAGCCCCTACAACTGCAAAACCTTGTCGTGTAGTTAATGTTACACATAAACTCGTCAAGGATATTCTGAATCATTGTTGTGTTGAAAGACAAGAATTGACAATATTTCGATTGACTCAGATATTTGACTAAGTCTAATTTGATATTCGAAATCAGCTAGTACAACCATTGGCCCGCAAACCTTATGTGGTAGGGAAAAACTTGCAAATACACTTTATAATAGTTCAAACCAAGTTCTGTGACTGCGATTGATTTGCCGAGTGCTCAACACTTCTCTCATTTTCAGACTGAATTATACAAGCTGCAGATCGCAACATAGCGGACCCCGATCTTGAAGACTCTCATTTCAGGGTTGGGTCAGAAAAATTATCCGATTCAAACAACAAACACTACGTCTTTCCATTCAAGATACATGAGCACAGCCAAATACTGGTGCTAGAAAAAGCCCTACGCAAATTCCTATGACGCTCTGCAGGTTGTTTCCATGCAGTGGAGTGTCCTTTTGCAATTCGCAACCAAAAGAGCAAAGTCACACATTCTCGTGCAGTTTCACACACTTTCAGCAAAAATTGTTAAACAGTCCTTTCGTCACAGGCGTGCAGATATACTACATCACCATCATCATCATCACCATCATCGTCATAATTACCATCATCACCATCATCATCATCACCATCACCATCATCATCATTACCATCATCACCATCATCATCATCATCACCATCATCATCATCATTACCATCACCATCATCATCATCAACATCATCATCATCACCATCATCATCAACAACAACAACAACATCATCACCATCATCATCATCACCATCATCATTACCATCACCATCATCATCATCACCATCAACATCATTACCATCACCATCATCATCATCACCATCATCAACATCATCATCGTCATCATCACCATCACCATTATCACCATCATCATTATCATCATCACCATCATCATCATAATTACCACCATCACCATCATCATCACCATCATCATTACCATCACCATCATCATCATCACCATCATCATCAACATCATCATCATCAACAACAACATCATCACCATCATCATCACCATCATCATCATCACCATCACCATCATCATCATCACCATCATCATCACCATCATCAACAACATCATCATCACCATCATCACCATCACCATCATCATCACCATCATCACCATCATCATCATCATCACCATCATCATCATCACCATCATCAACAACAACAACAACATCACCATCATCATCACCATCATCATCATCATCA